>PYAF01000093.1:1058179-1085933 GCA_007407185.1 Glycine tomentella | reverse complement strand
TTTCCCCCCCCCCCCCCCCCCAAAGTTTTAATAGATGAAAAGTTGTTTAAGTTGTTTTCGAGTTCATGTTCTAGAAAATGAAATCAAAGAGGAATGGGATAAGGATATTTTGGGGATTAAAAAGTATCGAAACATCTTGTGCCAATCCCATGCACAATTTGTCATCAATTTGCTTATGATGTTAGGGTCAGGAGGCGCTAATGTAATCGAAATGCAAGAGTTAAGAGATTTTTTGTAGGGTGAAAAAAAAGGAAGGAGTGCATGTGTAATTAATGCAAACCTTAGGGGGAGTTGCAGTAATTTGCTCAATTTATTAAATGATAAAAGACTAAATTATTTAAAAATAATAATTAAATCTAAACATAATTTAATGTGTATATAAAAGGTTTGCGATTAGCCCAAAGGGTTGACATAATGATGTTAAACCCCACTTCGAGTCTCATGTGCAAAATTTTCTTGGATCAATGACAACTACATACTACAACCGAGATTAGTATTTGATCCAGTGAATTGAGAGATACCCATAATCTTTGGATAAGAAATAATGGATTTTGATGAATAAATCTCAGCAGTTTGTTTTAATCCAAAGGTGCACATTAATTAAACTTGACACTCTCCAATTACATGCAAATTGAGAGGATTTAACTCTTTAGTTGAATGTGATTGGAAGAAGATGAAGTTAAAATTGTGACAAATTTTAATCTTCAAAAATTATATTTTAAAATTTAAATTAAAAATCATAGGTTCATATCAAAAAGTAACATATCTTGATTTTACTAAGACAAAAAAATTAAACAAAATTTTACCTTACGAAATCTAAATTTTTCATATTTATGATGAAAAAAGTATATTTTGAAAAGAGAAGAAAAAGTAGGTGATCGGATCCTAATCCGATGACATGGTGGATGAAAGTCACGTGATGTGGAGCCGAGTGAAGAATGACAACCCGGCGAAAGCTTCGTGGTGTGTCCGGTCGTATATATTTGTTTTGCACTGCTCCTTCAACACTCCATAATAAACGACGGTTACAAGAATGTTCCTGCTTCCACTCCATCAAATCCAAACCATAATAATCATATTGCAGGAGAGAGAGATTTCATTCCTCCATTTTCAATTCCATTTTCTCTCTAACCATCATTTTCTTTTCTTTTAGCCTAAAATAATTCATCCTCCTTTTTTATTATTTATATATTATACATTTATTTTTTCCATCGGAGCTGTATTTTCCTCTTCCTTTTTTTTTTTATGTTTTTTGAATCCGATCGATGAACGCAGCTTCTTGGTTTGTAGAATTTTTGGCATTAAATGGTCGGAATTCGGCGTTGGGATTAGCTTAGAGTTTCAAAAAAAATTCTCTCTCTTATTTTTTTAAAAAAATTGGTTTTTGAATGGAACCTCGCGTTGGGAATAAGTTTCGGCTTGGCCGTAAGATTGGTAGCGGATCGTTTGGAGAGATCTATTTAGGTTGATTTATTGTCCTTCTGTTGTTATAATTATTATTCTTTTTAATTTTTCAACGATTTTTTGTATCGAGGATGATGGTGATGGTGATGAACGTTTTATTTATTTATTTATTTATTTTGCAGGTACTAATATTCAAACTAATGAAGAGGTTGCAATTAAGCTGGTAAGTGCTTTTAACCTATTAGGTTTGTATTATATTAGAATTAGAATTAGAATACTTTTGTTATTTGTATCTATTAAAGTCTGAAGGAGAGGCCAATTTATCACTTTTTGTAGCCATGAGTTATATGAAACTGGTTTGGGAAATGGGGTTTCTCATGTGAAGTCAGTTTCTACAAGGGGTTATCAAAATTGGGTTCAGGTTGGATTTTGCGCTGGTGTTCTTAATGTCATTGATTGAGGTTTGTGTGTGCTTCTATATTGGTGTGACTGTGTTTTCATTCACTGAGCCTAATGTTGTATGCTTCTTTTTGGGAGGGGACAAGGTGGACGCATTAGGGGTTCTTATGAGAGACATTTTCACTGTTTAGTTACCAATCTTTATGGTGTGTGAGCCAGAATTTTTCTGTTATGCAGAAGATTGGAAATGATTAAAGTGATTGTAGGTTTGTCCAGCATGTTATAACATTTCAGAGCTGGTTGGAATCTTAAGTTCAGTTCTTTTTTTAGGTGGACTAGTGTAAATTTTGTAGGCATAGGAATGAAGATGCTTCAACTGGTGCACTGTTCCAATCATGTTGATGACTGTCAAAACTCAAAAGCAAGTGTTTTATGCTTATACTTAACTTTTCAAATAAGAAATGGATTTTTATTTTTTAATTATTAGGTGGTTCAGAATTCAGATTGTAGACTACTATTATTATTATTATGGGATTTTCATGGCCAGCATTGCTCATTACCTTCTATGACCTGCATGACTCTACTTTGTGACAGATTTATTCATTTCATAGTGAATTTTTTCATTAGTTATCCGTAAAATGATTATGCATGTGATGTAACTGCTTCATGATACCAAAATGCATATTAATTGATCTTTCTAGCATACTTTTTGCAAGATCAATGGAAGAGTTCAATTTGGTAGACTGATAGTCCAAAACTTTGGGATAGGGGGTCGGTTACAGCTTGAAACATTCCTTATGTACTGTTATTAACTGTTAGGAAATTTTGTATCCAATGGTCATTAAGAAATAATTTTCTTTTAGCAGACTAAATTTTGAAGAGGTTTATAAATGATCACTTTTGTGCTCAGTATTGAAGATCATAATTCATAATCATATCACAATCATTTACACATTAAGCCTTTTAGATCCTGCTTTCTTTATATTGGAAGTTTTTACTGGTTTTCCCCTCGATTGTTATTTTTGAAGAATTTACTTTGTCTAGAAAGTGTGTGTATTGTGTGGAACAATTTAATGATTAGTCACAATTCTTGGTCTGTGAAAGAGAATCCTTTAAAATAAAAAAGTACAAAAGGTATGTGTACGTAAAATTTAGTTTAATACTTATGCAGCCGGGGGGATTTACTGTTAAAGTAGAGCAACTTTAATCCTTTATTTACAGCGTGCATAACTTTAATCCTGATATGGTCTCTGCTAGGATTTTGCTGGTCATTTAGGACTTTGTTGTTCTTAGGTAATTACTAGATTCTGTATACCTTTGAGTGCTCCAGAGCTTATTTTCTTCCAGAGCTTATTTTCTTAATCTTTTTTCCCCTCTCATTCCTGTTCTTTGCTGCTTTCTGCCCTTTTTTATTAGGAAAATGTTAAGACAAAGCATCCTCAATTGCTATATGAGTACAAGTTGTACAGAGTTCTCCAGGGAGGAAGTAATGTCTCTTGTCATATTAATTTTTTTTGTCTTTCTTTTATTTTCACTTTGTGCAATGACACCTACTTTTAGTAATTGATCTTATTTATACTTATATAATAATGCCTATACAAATTTGGTATTGGCAGCTGGAATTCCAGATGTTAGATGGTTTGGGGTGGAGGGAGATTACAATGTTCTAGTGATGGATCTGCTTGGACCTAGTCTTGAAGATCTATTTAACTTCTGCAGTAGAAAGCTCTCACTAAAGACCGTTCTCATGCTTGCTGATCACATGGTAGGCCAGCCTTCCCCATCACGAGTGAATGAATGAATGAATGAAAATCCCTATGAACTATTTCATTTAGATGATACTATTAATTAATGTCTCATATAGGTCCTCTAGGTCCTGTTTATGCAACTGATTAGAAATACCTAGTTTACTAACTAATAAACTAATAGTAACTACTCGTATTTTGATTTTTGGTCAGATCAACCGTGTTGAGTTTGTTCATTCTAAATCGTTTCTTCATCGGGATATCAAACCAGATAATTTCCTCATGGGCTTGGGAAGGCGGGCAAACCAGGTGGCTGATCCTGTTTACTTGTGAGCTTTTGATGTATTGTATGTTCATGTATTATGTATTTAATCCATTTGAATCTACATGAAGGTTTACTGTATTGATTTTGGTTTGGCGAAGAAATATAGAGATAGTTCAACCCATCAACACATTCCTTACAGGTACAAGGATTCAGATATTAATCTAGTTTATTCCTTTTGTTAGACCTTGTTGCCTAGTGGAATTGATATGACTTAATTTTGACATTGTAATTGTAACTTTTCATGTAAGGTGGTGGTTTTTGTTACTTCTCATGTTGTTTCATGTTGTCAATGTCATATTACTGTTCATCCTCATCTAAAGTTTAGCAAATTTAGATGCCTAAGGGAGGGTGTATTCATGTGATTTCTTCAGAGCATAATTATATGTCTGCATTATCAAACATTTTGGTGGCAGTAAACGTTGATAACCCAATCATGTTCTAATTGACTAATATTTGTTAGATGTTCACCCATCAAGTGTCTTTAATTGGTATGATGATGATTTGAATTGCCAGTATATTTATATATGGTATCTTGCTGGATTTTGTGCCTTTAGCAGCTGAAAAACTGAGATTTGGATGCTAGCAAGGACAATGACTAAGGTTTTGATGGAAACTTGAAAGAAGTTCAGGGCTGTTCTTAATCTACGTGAATTTGCATTGGTTTCTAACTTAAATAATTCCTTGTTTTGAATTTGGTTTGAAATTATTAGTATCAATTATCAAAATCAAATATTATTTTTTGGCTAAGTTTGGTGATTCCTCTTTCAAGTTTTATGTAAAATACAAGGAAAGAGGACAGGGAAATCAGGAAAATTTTTTATCGAATAAAAACTGATTAATTTTGAAATCAACTTTCTGAAAGATTTATGTTTCTGGTTATAAATTCTGACTTGAAAAACTATTACAAGTCCCCCCCCAAAATTTGTATGGTTACTAAGATAGATTATAATCATACAAAGTGATGGATTAGTAATGGGAGATGCAAATCATAGGATTCAAGCTCATGCTGGGTGGATAAAATGGAGTGCTCTAGGTGTTATTTGTGGTTGAAGGTGCCTTTTAAGCTAAAAGGAAAATCTTATTGTCCAATCTTAAGACAAGTGAGCTATAGGTGCTGAATGTTTGGGTGATAAAGGACCAATAAGAGCATAAGGGTTACAAAGATGAGAATTATGCCTTGGAAGGCTTGGATGGTTGCTTATACAAGAAAGAGTAAGATCAGTCATGTCTCATGAATATATATATTAGAGGGAAAATTGGAGTGGCATCTACTGAGGAAAATATGTTAGGATTGTTGCCTAAATGGTCTGAACATGTGATAAGAAGACCAATAAAATTAGCAGCCCTAATAAGTTGATCATTTGGAGGATGGCCCAATAATAAGGAGTTGAGGTAGACCTAGAAAGACTCCTGGTGAAACTATTATAAAAGATCTAGAATCAAATGTTCTCTATGAAAATTGAAGAATTGGTTATGGACAAAACACAATAACATCATTTGATCCATATAGCGCACCTCACTTGGTAGGAAGATGCTTTGGTTGTTGTACCAAGACATCCTAAAACCAGCTATGTTGTGCTTGGTTATCCACTATGCCTATAAGTGAAATTTAGTGTCTTCCATGGGTAAGAAGGTTAATATAGTTTGATGCTTCTAAGAGAGCTAGAAACTGTGTCTTGTGTGTGGCTGTTAACTGAAACAAATGTAAACAGGAATTAAGAAATAAGAAAGCAGGAAAATCAAGGAGATGGGAAGAGATTAAAGGATATTATATCTAAACTTTAAAGTTTTCTAACATAAGATTTATATTAAAACACCTGAAAGGACTCACCTCTGAATCTGTGTAGTGGGTAACTTGATTGTGAAGTCGCATTGTTGTAGTGTTCCTACCTCTGAAAGGTAAGGGCAAATATATTCTTTATGCACTAATTTTCTAATCAGGACACATGAAGAGACAGTGGGTGTTTGGAAACAGTTTATTTCTTATAAATAATCACATTTTTTTCATAGATTCTCTCGCGAAGCTGATAGACATATTTCTTCGAAAAAAGTTACTGAACATGCACTTAGATATTAAACTAATACTTAAGAATACTCTGCTCCTAATAATAAAATAATCTACTAGAGTCCTGAAAATTGAAATCCATTTCTTGTCCTATACTGAAATTATGATTCTTCCTTTTGATGCAGAATCTGCCAATTTTCCAAAACTTGGTTTTTATATATATATGATTGATGCCCTTCTTCCTGCATTATTTATTATTTGCAGACTACTTTAATTTTGCACCGATTCCATTGTTTAATATTCTATTCAGAAGAAATGTATTCACCTGATTGGTAGGTGATGAGAAGTGTATTAAATTTGATTTTGTGTAGAATGCTTTTTTGCACTGTCATATCATCCTAGTTTTGTGATTTATAGGATAAGGTTGTGAGAAGTGTATTAAATTTGATTATGTGTAGAATGCTTTTTTGTTTTACCATATCATCCTTGTTTTGTGATTTAAAGGATAAGGTTGTGATTCTTGTTAGTGATGTTGCATTCATGTCACCCTGATTTTGTGTTTATGTAGCCTGCCCCAGCTTGGCTAGTGCTGTTTTAATATTACTTTAATTTGTAAGTGTGACATATATTCTATCTGATCATTAAACTGCAGGGAAAATAAGAATTTAACTGGGACTGCTAGATACGCGAGTATGAATACCCACCTTGGCATTGGTATGTATGGCTGTATGATTCTTACCTGGCATTTATTAATGTGTAGCAAAAAGGCAAAGTTGTGTCATCTAACAGATACACGTTGCTTGGTCCTTCTTTTATGATCAATGCACAGAGCAAAGTCGAAGAGATGATTTGGAGTCTCTTGGTTATGTCTTGATGTATTTCTTGAGAGGAAGGTGATTATTGCCGTCTACCTTGCATTGTTATCTTCAAGTACTGTGCTGGATGCCTTTGACCTGATATTCATTTTATATGTAGTCTCCCTTGGCAAGGACTTAAAGCAGGAACAAAGAAACAGAAGTATGAGAGAATCAGTGAAAAAAAGGTTTCTACCTCAATTGAGGTGGGTACTGTTATCATTGGCCTCCTTGAATCCATGTTTTGCACTATTTCTTGAACTATACTGATAACTTGTTGATTATTCCAGGCCTTGTGTCGAGGTTATCCAACTGAATTTGCATCATACTTCCATTACTGCCGCTCATTAAGGTTTGATGATAGGCCAGATTATGCTTACCTCAAAAGAATATTTTGCGACTTGTTTATTCGTGAAGGTGTGAAATTAATCTCACATAGAGTCCATCTCTTTTGTCTCTGTCCTTAAGTTTATTGTGTATATACTCTTATATGATTTTTTTTTTTAATTTATGAAAGACAATGTGTATTTTACCATTACATTGGCATGTGGACAGGATTCCAGTTTGATTATGTGTTTGATTGGACAATCTTGAAGTATCAGCAATCACAGCTAGCTGCTCCTCCAGCACGTGCCATTGTAAGGGGTTTCTTTACTCTTGATTGCTTTCACCTTTGGGATCTTTCACTTCAGCCATGGATAGAATTCTGAGATGGCAAGATGCTTGTATTTTAGGGTCCTAATGTTGGAACTAGTTCTGCAATGCCACCGGCTGTGACTAATGCTGACAGACAGATAGGTAATTTCTTTGTTGTCTGTATATTTCTTTATGGCATTGAAATTTGGCAGTGTTTGCTTTCTTTAGTATATTCAAGTCTAATCCATGTTGTCTAGCTTCCTGTTCTTGGTATTATCTAACCTTTTCTCTCATTTTTTAAATTAAAAATTTTATATGGAATTTATTTAATTCATTACAACAACAAAGCCTTATTCCACTAGGTGAGGTTGGCTACATGGATCACATGATGTCATTTGGCACAGTTAGAAACCAAAGTTTCAGAAATATTATTAAGTTTGAGATCTCTCTTGATGATATCCTCCAATGTCCTTTTTGGTCTCCCTCTTCAGAAACCTATTGTATTTAATTTATTCTGTAAAAGTAATTACTTTTTGCATCCTCACATTGGTTGTTGTTGCTCTAATGTTGTCTTTATCTTTCAGCAACTTGATAACCTAGGTTCTTTGGTAGCTTTTATGCCTTGTTCCTCTAAGTTTAGCTCTTAAGCTTTCTGTTGCTAATATTTTACCCCTTTCTTACAGGAGAGGAAGAAGGGCGACCTCCTGGTCTGGTTTCAGGGGATTCCACAAGGCGAAGAATGTCAGGGCCCATCACAAACTCTGTAAATATTTCAAAGCAGAAAAATCCAGTCACCACGGATGCTGCCCTTAATAAGGAAGCCATGGTAAGTTGTTTGGAGTGCACAGTTTCCTTGGGGTTCTTTTTAAAGATCAGATCATTCTTAACTAATTCATGTGAGTGTAACGGGTGTTAAATAATGCAGTTATCGAGGCCCAATGTCTTGGGGCAGTCAAGTGGATCAAGGCGAGCTGCTGTTTCTAGTAGTCGTGATGCATTTGTTGGTTCTGATTTGGATCTTCGTACTCGTACTACTGAAGCTAACCCTGGAACAGCACTTAAAACATCATCTGCGAGAAATGCTTCTCATGTCAAGAACTATGAAACTGCAGTCAAGGGCATTGAGGATTTGCAATTAGAAAATGATGAGAAGGCAGATTATTGATTCCTCACCTTTTCATGTTGTAAATAGTAGTTGTCGTTGACGGGCACTACAATAGTTGCATGTTGCCAAGGTGAGTCGTGAAGGGACGCGAATTTGAACTCGGAAGTCTGGGCTTGTGTTGTTTAACCCTTGTGCTCATGCTGATCAAGCGTGGAAGCTGAAAAAACTTGAGCTAAATCAGGGAATGTTCTTGCTTCAAAGCTCAGGTTTACGCTGGCACTTGTCTTCTGGCGGAAATCGTAAATTTTGTAACCTTTTCCTGTGAGTTATTATTGATTTACCAGATGTATAAAGTGTCATGTGGACCACATTGTTCAAAACTATCAAATACCAGCAAAAATCTCTACTCAAGTTTTGGATAAGACCAAAGTTTCCAAGATGTGTCTGGTAATTACTGTGGTATTTAGGAATATTCAAGGTTCTTGAAATGTTTCTACCTTGTGAAATTCTTATAAGCTTGAATCCTTCGTATTTCTCTAGTTTGTCTTTAATGTTATCTCGTAATAATATTTGTCAATTTTTATTTCAATATTTTGGAAGGTTTTGTTTAAATTCGGATTTGCTCGTGTCTGGAATTCTTACTCCTGATCCTTATGGTTGATTGAACATGGACTAGCCAATATTGGTGCTCCTAATTTGCATAGATTGACTATTCGCTCCCGTTTGTCTTATTAAAACTGAGTGTGCAAAATTGTTATGAAACGATCAGAGAATATTTACCAATTAACTAATTGTTAGTTAATGAAGAGTTAATTTTAACTTAAGAGGATTTTTTTTTCTTTTTAAAGAAGCTGATTTAAACAGATTCATATGTCCATTTGACGTGATTTTATTAGCTCGCATTGCTTATATTGAAAATCTGTTAAGACCATCATATCATATCTGCTGTTAAATACAAAAGGATCTGGTAAATGAAAGTCGCATGTGTTGCTGGACTTCATTTGTTGATTATGTCCATTAGGCATGCAATGCGCTTGAGTTTGGATAAGATTATAGTACCATGCTTTATTGTGTTTTGTTGAAATTCCCCTCTTCAAATTATCTGTATTGTTGACAAGTTTACTGTTCATTTCTATATTTTATGACATTCATATTTGAAATTGTTATCTGTATTATTTTTTGGGGAGTAAACTTGGATATCAATTAGGCGAAAGTTAAGAATTAATTTCTCTAGATTTTAAGATTCATTTAAGAGGCTTTTCCAACAATTTTTTTTATACGCATGTGTTAGGGATTGAATTTTTATCATATGTTTAATGGACAAAATTATCTGTCAATCATGTTATATCATGTTGGTTGGTATAAATATTGTTATCAAATCTGGCATGTACTAGTTTCTCCGATGAAAACTTGAACTCTGTTTTACAATTGGATTGGATGTGCATATGATTTGGTTATGATATAATCAAACTGACTTTAAATAGGTGAAACCATCCTAAGAATCATGCACTCAATCAAGGCTTGTTGCAGTGAAATCACTAGGTCACACACATATTCTTTATTTGTTTACATAATTATAATTTATATTAGTTTAATTAGTGACTCATTGTTTCTATAAGAGATTCATTAACTAAGCATCCTTACCAAGCTAATTACTAATCTGAGTTTTATAACATTGACCAAAAGTACTATTTTATATCTTAATGGTAAAACATAACAAACAAAATATTGAACTAAATTCAAATATATAATAAAGTAATTAATTGCAAAAAATTATTTGCATTAATATTCGTAACAAATAAAATAATTTAATTCATTTCACATAATAAAATGAAATAACAAATGAGAAAATAG
Source organism: Glycine tomentella (assembly GCA_007407185.1). NCBI lineage: Eukaryota > Viridiplantae > Streptophyta > Magnoliopsida > Fabales > Fabaceae > Glycine > Glycine tomentella. The sequence continues at coordinate 1,075,606 of PYAF01000093.1, read as the reverse complement.
GTGATGCACCAATAGTGTAAAACTATTTAATTGATTATGTAAAACTATTTTAAATTATGACTATTAAACTTAACCAATTCTTATACTTAGTAGTATACATTATGAAGACTATAAGTGTAATTCTATTTTTATTTTAAATTTAATATTCAAAATTGTAGGCTATGGAGAATGATGGAACTCAAAGTATCGACACCCATCCGTATTAATTTATGCAAGTAAAACACCTATATCTAGACCTAGACTCATTTCCGATACTTCCCTTGTCTATTATGAGTACTTTTGTGGATACTCATTGAAGTTCAATTGTCATCCTTGTTCATCTTTGACTTTTTTAACACTTTAGTCTTTGACATTATAAAGCATCACCATTTTCATTCGTGACTTTTAGTCGGCATAAAAACACTAGTAATGAAATAATGATTGATACATTTCGTGATGCGATACAATCCACGCTTTATGTTTAAAGGATAACGTTTTAAAGTAAGATGTTTCTTTTATTGGATTTTTCTCCCTACGAGAAACCTAAATTCAAGGAAAATTATTAATAGAAACCCATATGTTATTTAACACCTAGAGAGAGATAAGAGATAAAAGACAGAGAAATATAAGATATTAGAATGTGATAGAAAAAATCTGAAAGAAGGAACTACTAAGGCTTGGAAAGTGGTATGGTGTGCTATTGTATGGTTTCTATGGTGCCACAGGACCAAGATTGTTGTTAATGAGGAGAGTTTGAACTTTGATGCAGTGGTTGAAATTATATAAGGTATAGAGCTTGTGCGTGGATTTCAGCAAAATGGAAGAATGCTTCATTTTCGTTCTACGAATGGTATGTTAACCCTGCTTGGTGTTTGAAGTCCATTAAGTTAACATATCTTGTAATATTGGATTTCTGTTGGTTGGTGGTGGCAGGTCTCGGTCGTTAGGATATGGTTTCGGCTGTTACAGGGGATAATTTCTGAAGCTGGGATTTTTAATTAGCAGTTTTCTAGTTGAGGGACTTTGGGTTAGAGCCTTAGAGGATTGGAGTGTATATGTTGATATTTTGTATTTGGGTGGTTACCACTTGTACCTTTTACCCCCATCCTCTTTCTCAATAATGCTTCTACTTTTGCTGATAAAAAAATAATGATATACAAAATATTCTTTATTTTAAACATTTGTCTAAAATCTTTTATTTATCTTTTTATTATATTATAAATTCTATCATACTTATATTTTTTATTTTTTGTCTTCTCTTTCTCTAGATGTTAGATATCACATTATTGGATATCTATCAAATATTTTTCTAAAAAAATAATGTGATAGAAAGAGAGAAAAAAAAAAAAGATTGATGTTGATTAGATGTTTATAATAGAGAGTGATCAATGTATCACTACTCTAAATTCAGTCATCTTTGTCCGTATTCTTTCACCTCTATTTTTCCTCTGTACATCTTGTTATTCTTCCAGCCTCATCTCTCCTGTCTCCATAATTGATGTAGATGTCGAGTCTCAAGCTACTCATTTGCATTGAGCCATTAACCCACAATCACGAACGAAGTTGTTTCACAAGTTTAGTTTATAGTGGTAAATAACATCTATTATTAGGGAGGTGATACGAAGAAGATTTGCCATTGTGGTATTGTTGTGAGGAAACAAATCTTGGCAGACTCTTCTACGGATGCTCTAAGTACAACGTATGTCATTTGATGTTAATATTTCTATTGTGGCCTAACCTTCATTCTCTCCCCCTCAAACTAAGAGTTTTTCCATAATATCACAGAAGACAAGGTAGCTTTTGTTGTGGAAAATGTATCAAATGAAAATGACATAGAAAATTGACGTTTTAGAAGCCGAAATTAGGATATTAAAATGTTATCTATTAGAATAATGTGATAATGATAATTTTGTAATGTATGATTTGGTTAGTTTGTAGAACTAGGGGTTTGTTTTCTCAATTTTTTTTATAAAATAGAAATATCTTTTAATATTATATATTTACAAAATACCTAATGTGAAACTTTCAATAAAAGTAGGTAAAAAGAATAGATTAGAGTATTCATTGAATATTTACGTGACATTAATCTTATCTTTTAATTTTCACGTTACTAAATGAGTCTTGCAACTTGAGATATGAAAAAATGCAACAGTATTGCTCTTTAATCTTAAAAAATGACTTAATATAGTAGATTTTAAAAGTTAAAATTAATATTAAATAAATTGATATCATTACTGAAAAATACTTACATGTCCACAGTTACAAAATCTAGTTTCTCTCAAATGTCAGCCACAACTCCATCAATAAAACTAAACTACATACCTCATTGTCCAAAAGCTCCTCACTATGCAAAGGTAAGAAAGAAAAATATTGTACGCAGTCTTATCCTTACATATGCAAAGAGACTATTTCTGAATTCAAACCCGCAATTAACAAGTCACTAAGGCACAACTTTACTGTTGTATCAAAGTTCACCCTTATTTTTGACAAGAAGTAAGTGATCTCATGGAAATGCCTTATATTATTAAAGAATCAGCTAAACAAATTGTCTGGTTGCATACAAGTCATACATGCTTTTGAGAGCTTTTCTACAAGAAATATAATGTTTTCCAATAGAGAAGCTTTCAAAAACTCTCAAAAGCACTTATACCTTTATATCTAAACATGCTCGTAATCTGACAGTTCGCAACGATTTTGCCACAACTTTTACGCAAGGTACTCCTTCGTCATTTATGAAATTAACATGCTATTAGTGCAACAACAAGTTTCATATTGCATGATAGCCATCATTCATAGGTTGAATTTCCAGAAAGCAGAGATACAGTTAAACCAACTTTGGCATTTACAGCTATCAGCCTATCACTCAACTAAATATCAGAAACCAGTGGGTTACCTTAGCAGTTAGTGTTAGAAAATTTGTAAGTTTGCTTCCAAAAGTGCTTTCATATTGATAAAAGCGCCAAAGCAAGTAAGTTAAATAAATTCATAGATCAAGATAAATTAAGCTCAAAAGACTCAGCAAATCACATGGAAATGCCTAACCCAGAAGGCAGCATAACAACATCGATTTTACTCAGAACGCAAAAGCTCATCCACATGAACAGTTGTTATGCTACCTTAGTCAACTTCTCCTTTTCTATTCATCAAGTCATGGTAGTATAATAGTACGCTCATTGGTTGACCAAGAATACAAAATATGAACCAAAAAATCATATTTCCAACCTGCATGCACAAAATAACAATAAAAAACGAATAAATCAACATAAAGGTTATAATTTATAAGACACCTTAGTAATAGACCAAAGTTCTTAAATGGGACACTTTAGAGACATACCATTGAGTTTCTGTATTTATTTTGGAGGTAATTAGTGATCAAGACCAAAGGAACCTAGATAGAGGGAAAAGACATTTGTCATTATCATGTCAACTGAACTAAAAATTCAGATGTCATAATTATTAAGTTTATCTTAAGCATAGTTAAGTTATTAACTATGCTTAAGATAACACAAATTTGTCTAGAGAACAACATCTTTCACTTGGCCATATAACAGGAATTAAACTCTCACTCCAACTTTTTCATTTCTTATATGGAGTGAAGTTTATTGTTCTACGAAAATTTGTGCAAATTTTATACTTGAATAATAATTGAAGCTTAAAAATAGATAACTTAAATGGACAAAAAGAGAATATGGAAATAAGCCTTTACCTGAAACATAATTCCTATAAAAGCCCACAACTTGAACATGTGGCAAGGAACGGCAATGCATAACTGCAGTCAAATGAGAAATTATGAGCAAAATTGCTAAAGGAAGAAAAAATGAAAATCTGTACAACAAATGACTCAACTCAACTAAAGAAAACAATGAACACAATAAGTATGAATACACTAGTAGAAACTAGAAATATAACAGTCTGCCGAGTGTCTGAACACCATATCAGGACATCTCTAATTAAGCAATTTACAGGGGTTGCTATACTATATATTTAAGGTTTTTTCACAGAGATTTAAAAAAGCAACTATTCCAACATAATAGTATTTATTTAGATATCTTTAATTATGGTAATTAGGAAATTGTTGGATATAGTTAGATATCTTTGCTAACAAGTCATTGGGGCGAGTGGTACTAGGTTTGATCCCCTTAAGCAAAGTCTTGGTTCGAGCCTTGTGGATGGAAAAATCATGGTTGGGAGGGAAGACTCCACTAAAGGCGGTCAGTCAGGTTTGCCGATAGAGATTAGTTATTAGTAAAACTAATGGATACTGCACACTGTTGTCAAGGGTACCAAAAAAAAAGTTAGATATCTTTATGGTAATTGGGAAATCCTAGGATTTACACTCAGCTGTGTATATGGACATATGGATTCAGTCACGTCTCTTGCTTTCTCTCTAGAGCCTAACGAGGCCATTTTTCATGCCTTCATGGGGGAGTCACTGTCCACTTGTGCCAATTTTCTTTCCAGAAACCATGTCTATCTGGTTTCCAGTGTTGCTTCCATTTGTGCCTTTTCCAGATGCCATAAACGTGATCATGCTCACGCTGTGCTCTACCCCAATTTGTGCTTTTTTATTTTTCTTTTTTCTTGTTGGTAAAGGCTGTTTGAGTCTCTTCTGGAGTCTGGAGGTGTCAGTGTCAAAAACACATCCAGCATTCTGACACCTCATGTAAGAGAAGTGTTTGTGCTTCATAGATGTAAATTTGTCCCCAACCATGATTAGCCAATATACTTATCGTCTGTGGAAGCTTTGGTTATGCTTTGCAAGGTCTCTTCCCCATAATCATGCTTACCACTTTTTTTTTATGATGATTAATTTCCATCTGTGAAAGTGGGTTTTGAAGTTCAAACGGAAGTTTGAGTAGACGTAAACATTGATGCTTATGTGGTGAACAGAGTTAATTGCCCTCTTTTAGTATGCCATTACTTTTCAACAGAGATATCTAACCATAAATTAAGATTATCTAAATTCAATTTTATATATGTTTACTCAATCTCACATTATAAAAACTACCAAAAAGGAGAGGACAATTCGGGAAGGATAAAGATACATACACACCCATGTGCTATTTGACACCTTGAGAGAGAGAGCGAAGAGAGAAAAGTATAGGTATGATAGGTGATATGATTTGATAGGAAGAAAGAGATAAAGGGAATACAAAGGTGTCAAATAGGTGTTTGTGATATGTGGATGTCCATATATCATTACTCGTTTGGGAAATAGAAAAGAGATGAACCACACACCTCGTGAAACACAGCAGAAACCAGGAATGCAATTAATGAAGCAGCACCCTGTATACAACAAAAATCACAATCACAAACACAAAAAGAACTGGAAAAAAGCAAGATGAAAGCAAAGGCCCAAAATAACAAAGAACAAGCTTATAGAACATGAGAAAAATAAAGCTCCTCTATATTCTTGTTTAATCTTGTCAACCCACATGCAAATTCATTATTCATGTAACTAAGTATGCCAAATTCAATATCTGGAGTGACATAACAAAAAATGATGAGTTTTAATATTGTATATCAGTTGAAAATGTTTCGCAAACAAATAAGTGTGTTTGGATTGCCATTTCACATGTTCTTAACATCCATTCACGCTTTCCAAAGCACAAAACTGAGAAGCTACAATACTGATGGATTGAGAAAAATGACGGTTACTCTTCATTTGCTCCTAAATTTTGTTTCTACATTAATTAAATAACATTTTATAATTTGTTTCTTTTACACAAATATTTATTTATCATGATAGACTAACTATATCCTAAAAATAGAAAGTTTTGAAGACATACTCTTCATTTGCGCCTAAATTTTGCCTAAAGTTACATTTTAGGGTCCACTTGCAATATGGTAGGATGCTTCATTTTACCTTGGGTATACCACGCCTTAAGCATGGAAAATATATGTGGCGAACCATCCATTTGTGCACAGGCTGCATTATAAAAGAATTCATTCAGTTGAATATTAATGGTTTAGAACTACAAATGAAAGTTATAAACAATTGCTGATATATGTTCTGACATATGGTTTCAGAATCATATATCAAGTAAATGACGGAACATTTAAGACAGAATACTTGGGGAAAAACTGAAAGTTATCTTCCTAATTTCTTATTTTGTTAAAATAGCCTTACAATACCATGTCTATACCTAGTGGCATATTGATATCAATATCAAATATATATACATTGACAAGAATTTCATCTGAAAGCTGGGCAAGTATATCATTTCGCACAGGCAAATCTGAAAAGGAAACATACCATATTCCACATCCTCCAATACTGATGGCAGCAGCAGCAGATATACATTCAACAAACACAAGTCATAAGTTCTCTTCAAGAAAGTACTGTTAACTAAACAATCCAAGAACATGCCAAGACAGGTCCTACCTCTTCAACAGTTTTGGCATTCCACCAATCTTTATAGAACTCACGATCGCCAAACCGAAGAAGCTCTGCAAGTATATTTAACCTACATTGCAACAGTGCCTCTAAGGATAAACCACTACAGATATTACTCTTTTTTTAAAAAAAGGTCAATAAATGAATAATTTTTAAAATACTACTTTTAATAACTATTAAATAAGACACATTGATCATAACTTGAAAGGTAAGCACTTCAGCAAGAGAACACGGATCTATACTAATTTCATAAAATAAGAATCTTAATGAGAAGGAAAAAAAATTAAGAGTGCAGAGAATGATAAGATATCTCACAGCAAAAGTATGCAAACTATTTAATAAAGTAAAGCTCTACAATTTCTTAATGTTCAAATATGTAGAAAATGTCTTGGAATATCTTCTGTGTATCTTAGAAGATTTCAGAATATCTTTGTCATTAGAGTATATTATGGAATCAGTTAGTTACATACTTAATAGAGGAAGCAATCTTAGACATTGTTTCCTAATTTTATCATGTTTCCTTATTTTTTTACACCTTAACTTATCAGGGTTAGTAGTCGTATGATGTTATCAGGCTTGGGCTTGTACTAGTAGTATTACACTAGTATTTGACCAAATCATTTGTATAAAGAGAACCAATGGATTAGTATACTGTAACACGTCATTTTTTACCATATCAATGTAATCTAAATCTGTTAAAGTATTCCTTTTCTCTCTTTTCCTCTTTCTCTACCTGAACCTTATAATTGGGGTCAGAACCATTCTCCATTTCCCGTCATTATTTTGGTGCTGATTTCCATAAAGTCTGGAACTTCACTATGACAATGTTTTCTCCTACTGCACACCAATTAAATTCTGGCAATAAACAATCTGTTTACTTTCTAAGCATTGATGTTCTGCCTGCCATGTTTCTTTTTCGGTGACCATCATCAATGTGTGAAAGAATGTTTGGCATTTTTCCTCATTTTTCAGGCACCCACACATCGTCATTATGGTTTGTCTCTATTTGATGTGTTTACTACTGTTTGATTGCTGTTCCCACACTAAAGCAATATTATGGTTGTCATTTGACCAATTGACCCTATTTTAGTCTGTATGGATTCAACTTCCTATGCTTTTCCCTTTACTTTGTGTGTTATTCATGCTTAGGTTTCACACTTCTTTTTGTTTGACACTCTTCACTTTTCCAAGCCATTAGTTTTCCATTGCTTGGAAGCACTGTTTGCTATTCATTGCCGAATTTACTTAATTACTTGTTTTTGTTCTCTTGTCCTCTATGGTAATACTATCGGTTTTCCAATTCTATCTTGGCATTGAGAGGGACTGAAAAAATGAACAACAGTTTAATCATTCCTATTGTGAAAAATCTCCCTGCTGTCAATCAATCTGGCAGTGACTTTTCTACCCAATGACAATCATACCAGTAGTAACCTCTCTTGACACCAATGATGAATTCTTTAGTTGCAGCAATTCAAACAAGCCTTAGTTTCATTTTCAACGCTTTTGGTCTCCTAAAGTTTCTCACAATTTTGAAGAGTTTGAATGCAATTCTTTTTTAGTTTGTAGAAGTTTGGGCCTTCCCTAAGCCATGCAAATTTCAAAATAGCTCTTGTGCTTGCCTGTCACTCAGCCATCTTCTCTAACTTGTCTTCCAGCAGTGCTCATCTTGCATAATGCATATTATCTTTCCACAGCACCCCCAACATCCCTGAGTAGTCTATTCAGCCATGGCTTATTTTGCCCATATTATTTAGGAGAGCATTTGAATATCTAAAACACATCTTATAATATCATCATGCCCATGCATCTCAGAATCTTTTAGAATATCTTTAGAGTAACTTAAAAAAGATCTTTAGATTATATTGTGAAATCAATTGGTTGTTCAATTGAGGAAGCAATCTTGGGCAATGTTTCCTTGTTTATCTTATTTAATTAGTATCTGCCAGAGAGAATCACTTAAAATGACAATCGACAGTGCTGCAGTAAAGAGAGGACATGACACTAATTTTACATCTGAAAAAACATATACTTCAGACAACAATAGTCTCACATACACATGCCTTTTAATCAGCTAGATCTATTCATCAATGTTGCAATTACTCTTCAAGTTCATAAGGTGGATATCAACTTGAGAATAGTTTGAAAGATTAAGCAATCACAAATAGACACATAAAAGCATCATCATTATTAGAACATTGCCAAGGAAGAAATCAAGTTTTGGCTATTGCTAGTGCTGATGCACTAAAATCTTCATGGCAATAAACACAATAACTGACAGCTACAATTCTTCCATTTATGGTAACAGAAATTTCATGCAAATATTTTTTCAGAGAGAGAGAGAGGAAATACACACCAAAGGTGGAAAAAGCAGTAGAACATGCAGAGCCACACATATACATTTGGGACAGAAAGCTTCAGAATTCTCTCAATGGCATATAGAAGGTTTCCCTTCAAAGGATGAGTTGAATTTTTTACAATAGGATTCATATACTGCAAAATTATGAACAGAATCATGTTATAAATCAGAACACTGCAGAATCCGTGAATAGAAAGTGAAGGGGAAATGGGTAGCAATGAACCCTAAATTTGTTAAAAGATAGTGCTTACTTGTTCTATTATAAATCCCATAACTCCTGTAAATATTATCAGCTTGACAAGTTGACGAAACACCCAACCCTTTCGAACTGAAGGTGAGCAAGGATAGCTTATCTATGACAGTAATTCAAAAAATTTCAGAATTTTCTCGCAGAACAAAGTCAACACACAAATGCATTTTTTTGCAAGTGCAAAAACAAGTGAACAGTAGAAAATACTTCTAAAACAAAATCTGGAAAAATTTTGCAGCTTAATCCTACCTTAGAGAACATATTACAGTCTTTTTCCAGATCTTTTCCTATTGGTTAAGTGATGAATTAGTATAGAGCAGATTTCTTACTAAAAAAAGCAACCACCAAAAACAATTGAAGCTGCCAAAGCCAACCAGTGTCATGAAGAAGTCCCACAAATGTACACTACATTTATATTTTCATGTCACTGTGTGGTGTTATAGCAGGTTCCTAAAAGATACTTACCACCATTGTAAAATGCAACCAGATCAGCAAGTCTCATTTTATCCCTCCAAAAGTAGTGGATTGAGGAAGATGTAACTAAAATAATATGAGATAGAAACTAGCTCATTACAATGGGGAGGTATGTTGTTGGAATTTAGTATGAATGGAAGGTACCACGGAAGCAGGATAGTGAATTTTGGTAGTTCTGCTACAAATTTCATTTATGCTTGATAATGCAAAATGTTGAGCTGTCTAAGAGAAAATTTCCTGTGCTACAGGAATATTAAAAGCATGACACGTGGCATGTATGATTATTTTTTCCCTACTTAAAAAAAAATAGGTAAAAAACTGTCAAATAAATAGGCACTATAGGAGTACTGAAAATTTTCTCATGTCTATGGACATGCCTCCACAGAGAGAGAGAGAGAGAGAGATTATAGTATCAAAAAAGAATGAAGTTAAATGAGCAACATCTTGAGATGAAAAGGAAAGTTAAGAATAAAAAATGAAGAGATTCTCCAAAAGATATAGCATCTATTGAAGAAAAGACTAGTCATTTGGACAAATTCCACAGATTGAGTGATTACAGATCAATATTCTTATAGGATGGGGATTTAATTCCTAGCTGTACAATTGTATGTGTGGTGGATTCTGATGGGTGCTCTAACTTAAAACCTCATGCATTTCACACCAACGACATAGGTGCAAAAAGTTCATAAAACAATGCCTTTATGTGCGTCAATCAGAAGAAAAAAATTGTACACAAATGTCAGTAGGAGGTGAATCCAAAAATGCTAGAACAACAAATCAAAATAATTTGGCAAACAGAAAGTAAGTAAACAATTCACTTAAAAAGTTCCACTACCTGATAGCATAATGTAGGAGCAACCATGAAGTATGCCAAGCTCTTGAAGGTCACAGTGTACGGATACTCCATAATCAAAGTATTGGGTAATGTTTCTCCCTATAACACAGGGAATATTACTGAATGAGGGGAAAAACAGAACGTTTATCTTTCACTAATATGAACAGATTATAGCAGAATATCAGCATGGAGCAAGAAGGAAGGATTGGAGAGGGGAGTGGGATAGTGTTATTCTAATAATGATAAAAAAAAATGTATTGTCCATATGATTTAGTTTTTAAATGCAAGAACCACAACTATAGTTTGGTCATTCATCCTGCTCAAAAACTAACCATCACATAAAATGTATGCATATGATCTTATTTAAATTTATTATTTTTCATGAAAATTGACCACCACCTTTTCATGTGAAACAGTAAGTGCTCTCATATCATAGTTCGTATGAGCATATGACACCAATTTTAACCACACAATGCAAGTTAATAGCATCAATGTGACACCAGAGAAAAAAGCAGAATCGCACCTGCACAGAAAAGTAACAGATCCATAAGCTATCTTTGCTATATTGATATCTATGAGATGAGCAGTTACCTGTGGCTATGGCTACTATAACCAACAAGCAGACATCTTTACTGTATCCCTTATAAGGAAATCAGTTTCTAAAAAGAATGCCAAATATGGTCACCTTTTTTATTGATGGAAACATGGGGATTTACTATGATCATATAGTTAATTAAGGGCTTGAAAATGTTACATGGATTTCTGTCAAATGCATCTGACAGCAAATGACTCCTTATGTAGTTTCAACAGACTAGGCTGCTGTACATTTGAAGAAGAAACAACATTGTTTTCAATTTTTCCTTGACATAACCTTTTGTGTTTCTAATGATAATAATTTTCAAGATAATATAACTTCAACATTGTATGAACCATACGTTGAAATATGGTTCAACAAAGGGCATGAAATCTCTTCTCAAATAATGCCAAAAAAATTTAATAAAATTCCTTCCTAGATAATGGATATTATTCCGTGATTATAACACCTTTATCAAGCTAAGCTCAGATTATATTTTCAAATACTTCCAAAATTTATATATATTATGGTATAATAACAAATGTAAAAAATAGTATAAATTGAAATCCTGCAATAAGTTTTGAAGACTACACTGACCTGAGTATTACTAAAACCGGATAGGACAGTTCAACAGTTGTAATTATTAGATGAAGTAGAACAACAACCTGCAATATTCAATATAACATTCCCATGTATGTAAATATTGAAATTTATGTGATTAACAATATCTCACGTTATATTCTGAAACAATTGTCACTTGTGTAAAAGAATCGAGGAACTGACATGGTCAGTGGTCACAGAACATTTTTTTCTCATAAAAAGCTTACTTGGTCAGACCACTTACTGCTTCAGAAATACACTTTTGTTGTGCCAACCTTTCCACTACAAAGGCAGCAAGAGGAAATATGGCAAGACTAAGACTGCAAACAAAGCAGATACATAGTTTCAGAATGTCAAATGACAATTTAAGATTTAACCCTCAGAATGGATACACAAAGCAGAGTCTATTCTTCAGGGGATTCATCAAACATACCAGCACATGAAAAGGGGCCAATCTCTCAACGATTTTGAACTAAACCAAAAGCCATACTTAATCAACCAACCATACTGCAGAACATATAATACAATATATATAATATAAATGCACAAAGATTAAAAAAAATGCATGTTTACATGTTGGATATTCAAATGTTGCAAGATAAACATAAAAAAAAAAATAGAAGAGGCAAACCTTCATTAAATTCTCAATGATTAGTCTGCTGTTCACGGCAACAAGCACTACTATACAGAGATTGAACAGTCCTGCATGACTCTGTAATTCATTGATTAACAATTATAATTATTAGAATATTAGTAAAAAAGAGAGAGAGAGAGAGAGAGAGAGAGAGAGAGAGAGAGAACTATAGATGAGGCCAAAAGATAAACAAACAAAACAACTAAGCATGCACCTACAATACCAAAAACTAGAATCTCCCAATGTTTACTTAATTAAACACAAAAACTGACCAAGTTAACAACCAGTACTCGAAACTAAAAAAAGTAGCATGCAACCAAGACTAACAAACCTAGGAATTAGTCAACGAGAGCAAAATCTATACAGAAAAATTTAAATTAGCAAAGATTCGTACGCCATACTATATCATTTATACATACGCACGTTAAAATTTCTCTATAACTTGAATTATATTTTTAAAACAGAGCATAATTCACTACATACTTTGTAATTACTTTTTTATTATTACTACTACTACGAAATCTTGAAAACTGTCCAGGTCGCCACTGCAATTCGACGAGCTTACACCTTCAATTTTCATTTTCGACGATTGAGTGCACTACGAGGCGCGAAACTTGCCATGCACGATTGGAATTGTGAACCAGCGTGAGAGATGTACCTGTCTGAAGATGTTGTCGGAGCTGAGGGGGCTCTCCTTGATTCTGCGGTGCACGGGAACGGAGGGACGGTAAGCGTATTTGATATCGGCGACCGGTTGTCGGTGCTCTTGCCGAGTGCCATTGGCGGCCGCATTGTCGTCGGAGGCTGCGTGACTATTCGGCTTGCGATCTTTGTTGTTGTCGTCGTCGGTGATTTTGCCGGTCAAGGAATCGTCGGAGCCGGAATCTCTGGCGGAGTCGAAGAGACCTCCGGCGGAGGACCTGCGCCGCAGAGAAGGCCGTCGGAGATCTGAGTCCCTTGTGGCGGTGGCGGTGGCGGTGCCTGCGGTTTCAGGCACATCGGAGATCGCCATCGGCGAGGAGTGACGGTGTTGTTTACTAAGGCACTCACGTGGCAGTGCAAAAATGATTTCTTCTTTTATATAATGTAAAAAATAAAGACTGCGAATGTCTTTTATATGGGGAGAGAGAGAGGGATCAGAATCAATTAAGAAAAAATATTCGAAAAGACGTCGTGGGATATAAAGAGCAAATTTCGCGAAATGGTGTCAGGGAGATTAAAGGAAAATATCATGTATTTGTAGTTGTTTGGTTAAAAGGGAAAGAATGGTTGACGAATAAGCGAATTGTGGGAGAAGAATAATGGTTAATTGCATCTTCATCCGTATTTTATTAGTTGTTTAAAATTAAAAATTGTTATTTAACAAAAATTTATTATTATTTAATTATTTGTATAAGCAACAGATATTTGATTTATTCATATTTATAAAAAATCAATTTTCAATTATAAAATTTGATGTATCTTAAATTAAGTATTCATTCTAACAAATTTTTTATAAATTTTTTAAATTTATGTGATATTATAAAATTTGCAAATTTAAAATAAATAATTAATTTAAACAATCATATAGTATAAATATTCTTAGTAACTAGTTAGGTACTTTGGAATATTGTCTTGCCTTCTGTTTTTATTATTACTATTATTGTTATCATTTGAGTTTTTCGTTGCTTGCATTGATTTGGGGTGCGGTTGTTTGTTTATGATGGGAGTAATTTAGACGTTGTCACGCTGGGAAGGGGAAGGTGATGAATGCAGAGTGAAGCAGAGCATATTGCATATATGAGGTTGGTCTTGGAAGATTCACCATCCCTTCTTGTGAAGAAAATTACGCGGGAGGCACGTAACGTAAACGCGGACTTTTGTTTCTGAAGCAATAAATGCTACCTTTTAAATTACTCTGTCATGGGAGCAAACGCAGGCAAGGCTTCTAAACCATAACTCGTATTCTGTATATTTATATATAAACAAAAATAATTAATTTTATACCAATTAAAATTATTTAATCTTTTAATCTTAAATAAAAATATAATTATTTTTAAGATATTTTTCATTAAAATTTAATATCATAAATAAAAATAAATCATTCAAACTAGAATAAAATTAAATAAATAATATTTTTTTAAAATAATAATATTAAATGAAAAAATTAGTTACATTTATTTATATTTGAGTCTAACATACAAAATCACTTTTTTATTTATATATAAATATAAAAAAGTACCTTAAGAAGAACATATTTAATTTGTCATCCAATTTGTTGTACACAGATTTCAAATAAAATCAACCTATCAAATGAAAACTAAAAGCAAAAGAGTGTAAATATTTTAACAATGATAAATATTATCCAATATGTTAGACATTGATTAAGGAACTAAAAGAATTTTTTATTATTAAAATATAATTACAATCTTTATAATAAATAAGATAAACCAAATATCTTAGACTACTATTCTGTTTATGTGGTATTCTTAAATATCAACTGAAAACGCCTTAGTGGCTGCTGAATAATGAGCATTCAAAAGGTGTTTTAAGATCTTTTGGATGTCGGTTATTATTCCCTTCGATTTCCTTGTTACTCTTGATGTTTAATTATTAATTTTAAATTCGATTTTATTTTGGCGATGCACAATGACCATGACTTCCGAGCTTAGTCCTTTGCTTAGTAAATACGTTAATCACGAATATAAAACCTTTTAATAATGCAGTTGGCATAGCGTATAGCCAAATAACTTTGGGACGCAGGACAAATCTCACAAAATGGACACATCTTAGGTTCTTTAGTGGGGTGTTTTGTGGGTTAGTTCGGATCAATTTTGATCAAATTTAGGATTCAATTCAATCAAATTTGATTAGTTCAGTTCGATTCGATTTTCAGAATATTTTTTTGAAACTCATTCATGAACAGTTTGATTTGGTTCGGTTCGGATCAACGAGTTGTCCATTTGATTTTTTTTTTCTTTTTAGAATTACTATTTGATATCATGATTCATTCAAATATCCAATACAATTAACATAATAGGGTAAATAGTCATTTTCGTCCCTGAATGTATATAGACCTAACAAATTCATCCCCAAAAGATAGAAATTCAAATTTTAGTGTCTCTTTTGTTTAGTGGGCTTGGAAAATCCTAATGTGATAGAATCAAGTCCCGATTGAGAGAGAAGTTGACACTTAACAACGTCAGATATGCGCTTAATTGGTTGTTGTTCCTTGAGTTGGTAAAACTATTTTTTAAAAGAATCTTTCTTAATTACATGTTAGAACAAAATCAAGCACATTGGTGTTAAATTACAAGTTAAAACAAAATCAAGTATATTGGTCAAATGAAAGAATTAAATTATATTTTATAGTTTAGAACAAAAAAAAGGAAAGATCAAAAGTAAATTATATTTTATCCTTAAATGAAACAAAATTTGGGATATGACAAATCAGTCCAATGGAAACTTACTAGCATTTTGATCCAATGGAAATTTACTAACATTTTAGTCCAATCTATTCAACAGTCATGTTGACAACCATTTTTATAATATTTTCGTCCCTCTGGGTTAGGTAAACTCTTTCATTAACCGTAATAAATGAATGAATTTTTCGCACTTTTTTCATTTTCGAAGACTAAAATTTGAATTTTCATCTTTCGAGGACGAATTTCTCAATGCTCTACACATTTAGGAATGCAAATGACTATTTATTCTAACACAATATCATCAAATGTCTGAAAGTAATAAAATTGATTCATTTAATATCATCAATATAATATTCTAAAATAGACTAATACAAATTAAAACAAAATATTCTTCAACGATTACAACTACTTCTTACAAACTAATATCTTATAATAAGTTTTGATGCAACAAACAAATAAACAAAATATGATCCACATTTGAAATTCCAACATTTGGAGTCTCAACATTAACATTTAAAGTCAAACCAAACTACTCTAAATTTTTTTTATCAATTTTGATGGATTCAATTTGATTTTGATTCAATCTATATATCTAAACTCGTAATTCAACTCGTATATAAACAATTTTGATCGATTTAATTTTAACCCAAATACATAAATGACTCAACTCAAACTATTTGAATCAATTTAGGTCAATTCAGGTTTGCATGTGTACCCATGAACACCCCTACTCATCACGCATTGAATACAACTTGAAAAGCTGTGACATAATAACCCAAAGTAAAACCAGTTTTAGTCTCCGTTTTAATACTTAATCATTAATATTAACATACGGGTGAATTGGCATTTACTTTAAAACAATGATGATACTAGTAGTAATACTTCAGCCTCGACAGAACAGGCCTCTAAGAGGTAATTACATATAAGTTTAATGGCAACAGAAATTACCGTCACTGTCTTACTTCCAATACTCAACACAAAATTTCAATATTTCAAGTTGCTTGAAAAGTTGGTCAAAAGAGTCAAACATTATGATTTTAAAATCTTACAATTTCAATAACATCCTGCTCATAAATAAGTTAACCACGTGCTCCATCAATGCTTACAACATTGTGACAAAGACAAACCAGAAAAAACAACCTCCGACTGATGATTCAGCGAAATCTACGATTATTGCAATCCATATAGCTGTTTTATGAGTAGAGAACCACAACCGAATATCTTCCCTCACACAATGATCCTCCAATCCTTGGAACATCGAATAATGTAAGTTGATAGCTATTTCAAATGGGGATAAAAAAATCACTAGAATCACGCTAAAATTAAATACCATTTTCAAATTGAGAAAATGAAACAATCAACAAAAATAACTTTAAAAAGCATAATAATATGTAACCCTTGAACCTCAAAATATAAACTTTAAATACATTTGAAAAAAAAATATCCCTACGTATGTTAGAATAAGCAAAAAGTGTATGGAAAAAAAAAACCTTGCTTGTTAGAAAGGTGCAACAACTACCAATACATCAATTCAGACAATAATGTGATTCCACATTGCAAGTACTCATCACTTGGGACATTCAGACGACTGATAATGTAAATTAAATTACTACACCTATTAAGAAGGTCAAACAAGGTTTAAGAGCAGAAATACAACAAAAGGGGCAAAAAGGAACAAGAAACATTACATAACACTTACCTCAGAAACCAACTTTCCTCTAATAGGATGGAACAAAAAAACTCATCAAAGGAGTTCAGCAACATTTGAAGGCAGCTCCTCAATTATCACATTGTAAAACTTCTGGATGTCAAACAGCATTTTTTCATCATCCCTTGTGACAAAGTTAATGGCAACACCTTTCCTACCAAACCTTCCACTACGACCAATACGATGGAGATAGTTCTCAGGCTGCGTTGGGAGATC
>PYAF01000093.1:1026685-1058079 GCA_007407185.1 Glycine tomentella | reverse complement strand
AACAAGAAAAAAAAAAAAAAAAAAAAAAAAAAAAAAAAACTCCGACTGATGATTCAGCGAATCTACGGTTATTGCAATCCATATAGCTGTTTTGAGTAGGGAACCACAACCGAATATCTTGCCTCACAATGATCCTCCAATCCTTGGAACATCGAATAATGTAAGTTGATAGCTATTTCAAATGAGAATAAAAAACCACTAGAATCACGCTACCAATGTCCCGTTTCATTTTATTAAATACCATTTTCAAATTGAGGAAATGAAGCAATCAAGAAAAATAACTTAAAAAGCATAACATTTAACCCTTAAACCTCAAAATATGAGCACCACAGCACACCACCGCCATGACGATCAACTTTGAATACATTGAAAAAAAGAATTCAAATTATCCCTACGTATGTTAGAATAACCAAAACGTGGATGAAAAAAACCTTGCTTGTTAGAAAGGTGCATCAACTACCGATACACCAAATCAGACAATAATGTGATTCCACATTGCAAATACTCTTCACTTGGGACATTCAGACGACTGATAATGAAAATTAAATTACTACACCTATTAAGAAGGTCAAACAAGGTTTAAGAGCAGAAATACAACAAAAGGGGCAAAAAGGAACAAGAAACATTACATAACACTTACCTCAGAAACCAAATTTGCTCTAATATGATGGAACAAAAAAACTCATCAAAGGAGTTCAGCAACATTTGAAGGCAGCTCCTCAATTATCACATTGTAAAACTTCTGGATGTCAAACAGCATTTTTTCATCATCCCTTGTGACAAAGTTAATGGCCACACCTTTCCTACCAAATCTTCCACTACGTCCAATACGATGGAGATAGTTCTCAGGCTGCGTTGGGAGATCATAATTTATAACTAAAGACACTTGCTGGACATCAATACCACGGGCCAAAAGATCAGTAGTTATTAAAACACGGGACGACCCAGAACGGAATTCACGCATAATAATGTCCCTGGTATTCTGGTCCATGTCTCCATGGGTTGCTGAGACTGTGTGGTCTCGGCTTCGCATCTTGTCAGTCAGCCAATCAACCTTTCTTCTGGTGTTCACAAAAATGACACTCTGAGTAATAGCCAATGTCTCATAAAGATCACACAGTGTGTCAAGTTTCCATTCCTCTTTCTCAACATTGACATGAAATTGCTTGATACCTTCCAAGGTGAGCTCATCACGCTTCACAAGGATCCTCACAGGTTTATTCATGAACTTCCTTGTGATCTCAAGTGCCTCAGGAGGCATTGTAGCAGAGAAAACTCCCACTTGAATCTTAGATGGAAGCAACTGGAATATATCATAGATCTGATAAAAATGAAACTAAGGTTAAAGCACTTATGAATAAATTTGTTTGGGACACTAAACAAATAGGCCAATATAAATAAAATCTCCAGGATAATTCAAAGGAACTTACTCTCACATTTTAGTTCTACTGCTGCTGATAATATAAGAATTTCAAATGCATGACAAGCATACATCTCAACAAAAGATGATGTTAAAAAAATAAATTAAATTAAGAAATTCAAAGAACATGTATAAAAGGCATGAGTTGGATAAAAGGCATTAGTTAATAGTTTATCATCAATGGACTAAAATACAGAAACGTGTGGGCATTACATATCATAAACAACAAATCCAGTCAGTAATTATAAATTAAGAAAAGAATATGAATTAAAAAGCACCTGATCTTTAAAACCACGGGAAAGCATTTCATCAGCCTCATCCAAGACAAACATCTTGATATAGTCTGGCCGAAGTGACTGTCTGCGCAGCATATCAAATACACGACCAGGAGTACCAACAACAACATGAACACCACTTGATAGAATGCGTTGGTCTTCACGAACACTGGTACCTCCCACACATGCATGCACCTTCACACCAAGATAATCTCCAAGTGCCCGCATAACCTTTTCAATTTGCTGAGCAAGCTCCCTAGTTGGTGCTAAAACCAAGGCTTGGCATTCAGTCACACTATAGTCAAGTTGCTGCAGAATTCCAGAGCAGAAAGTTGCTGTCTTCCCAGTTCCAGACTGGGCCTGTTGTATAACGTCAAGTCCCTTGCAGAATGGAACTATTCCCCTTTGCTGAATAGCTGATGGCTTCTCAAAACCTAAAACATAAATCAAACTAGTTTAAATATACAGTTAAAGAACGATACCAATAAAAAATGGAATTTCACAGTCCAATAAAAACATAACAAATAACAAAAAATACAATTGTCATCACGATAAAATACAAAATAACTCTTGGTTTGAAAAATAAAATTAAAAAAGTAATAGAGGACATAAAGAAAGTTAAATCTACCATATGCATAAATGCCTCTGAGGAGATTCTCTTGCAAGCCCATAGCATCAAAACTGTCATAAACCTCATCATAAGATGTGAAAAAATCCTGTCCATCGGATGTAAGCCTGCAGCCATCAAGTTTTCAAAATCAAACATATTAGACTGAAACATGAAAAACAATCAACTAAATGTTAATGAAACAAAATTCTACACAAGTACTTTGAAGAACAATAAACAAAAATAAAACAAAAAATAAGTGCAAGATCTTACAACTCATTCATCTTGGTATCATATTGACGAGCATCAAACTGTGATCCCTCGGGTGCAATTCCTGCCATGACTGCAAGATGAAAAGAAATAGTATTACAAAGGCATGTTTTTATTTTGGTCTTCAGCCAATCCAAAGTCCATTTGCAGCTCAAATGCACCACATAAAATGTGGCCAACATGTATGGCAAAGGCAAATCCATGTTTGCACGCGAACATTATTCTCTCACTGCAGCCAGAGAGGCAACAAATTTTATTGTGCTTTGGCCATTACGGAACAAAAAACCAGTAGCTTGTCTGTAAATTGACAAAAATACACTAATAACTTGATATAACACTCAATAACGTTTTCAACATATTGTAGTTCTACTCCAGAACTGATTCAATTTAATACCGCCCAAACAAGTTTTAAAGTAATTTTTTTACCACTAATTTTTTAACATCAAATTATTTTCAATCTTACTCAAGACATAGCTCATACCCTTTCTGTTAACAACACATCAAAAAGTAATTTATATCATGTGTCGAAAGACATTCCATTTCGACGAAGCCACTTATAAATAATTCTTTATATCGCTTCACTCTATCTCACTTCTAATAAAATCAAAATTTTAAACTCCAAGCGAGCCAAAACACACGCTAAACAGATCAGCACAAAAAAAACTAAAGGAACAAAAAAAAAAGCGTAAAAGAACAGTCAGAACAAAACCTAAGATCAACGAAAATAAACTAGATATCACAAGCGAAAAGGAAATAAATCTAAATATCCGTATGATATCATTCTTATCGAAAGCATAAAAAAAAACTATACTAAAAGTAACTTCCTAAAGGTTCGTAGGGTTCAAAACGAACAAAAGCTAGCAAACCAGAGCGGCATAAGCAGATCCAATCGTAAAATAGCGATAACAACTACATCGGTTGAATACGAAAAATTTACAGGGTGAGGGAGAGTGAGAGGTAGCATCGAATCGGAGAAGAGGGAAGAAGAGAGAGAGAGTAACCTTAGGGCGACGAAAGAGGTCGTTGATCGGAGAGGAAAAAAAGCAAAGAGAGTGGTGAGAGCAGTTAGGGTTTCCCAAACTGCTCAGATCTACGCCGCGTAAAGAGAGAAACACAATGCGTTTTTGCGAAAGTGAGTGGGAACTGTGAGAACAAACGAAAGATTATAGCAACACACAACCCTCTTCCTTTTGGTTTTCGGAGTGTGCTCTTTTTTATTGCGATTCCCATTTTGCCCTTGCCATTACCCCTACCCCCCTCCACTCACTTTACACCGAGTCAACGGGCATGGGTCAAACCGCCATGAGATTTGAGAATCCACCGTTTTGGGCTCCGGCCCATGGTAAGAAAAATAAGTGTATATTTATTAGTACAATATTTTGTTTTTTTTATAAATCCTCCTACTTATTAAAATATATATATATATAATATTTTATACTTTTAAGATATTAAATATATTATTTTTTATTTTATAAATTTAGAAAGATCCGCCTACTTATATTAGTATGTTTGGATAAACTTTTTTACATGTACTTCTAATAAGATAAAAAAAATGAAATAAATTTTTATCTAAATTAAAATTAACTAATAATACATAAATTAATAGTAGAAGTTTTCTTATATTCAGAATTAACCTTCACTAATTCCAATAGCATAGATTGCTGTCCTACCAAGAAACCATAACTCAACGGTTTGAGGAAGGAAGAGAATGTTTCATATTTTGTTTTTTTCTTTTAGGAAAGGTTTTACAGAGGTTCTATGTTTTATCTAAAAAATCCTAACACACTTTCTTAACTCAAAGCCCAAATCCAAAAAGCCTTAAACAACCTAAGTCTATCAACACAACCAAACACATAAGATGTAAATTTAGATTTTTATTTTGCATTGACATAAAATAAATTTAAAAATTCCCTTAAAAATTAAATTAAAATTCCTCTTGCAATTTAATATAAATAGTTAATCAAGCATTACGGAAACTAACGATGTTACAAATATGGGAACTTGTTTTGCTTATTTTTTGTATTAAAATTTATTTATTTATAACCTGATGTGACATTTGTTTAAAGTTTGATGTCAAAATTGTTGTACATTCATCAAAACTTTTTTTTATATTATTGAGATAAACATTAATTTTATAATACTAATTTTTAAAAATAAACATTGAATTGAATGTGATTATAACTAATGCATAAAATTATTTTCTACATCAATTATCATCACATTTAATATAAAGAGTGAATGACAATCTCTAAAATAAAGATAGAAAGTCATTTTCTATATTAGTTATCCAATTGATCTAAAAAGTAATAATTTTCTATATTAAATAATTATACATTCACTCATGTAACCAATTTAGAATGTTGAAAATAACAACTAATCTTAAAAGTTTTTTTCTTATATCAATGGATAACCTAAACATAGAAAAGTCTAAGATGGACCATCTAAATAGGTGGTCCAAGATGAATCATAACTTTGAACCATTAGATTAATCCCATCCCATGAAACATATTATAATAACCAAAGTTTTGAAAAAAAAAAATTGGCGCCGTTAGCGACGGAAATGGTCCTGGCGCTGATAGCGCCAGATGTGGCACGGTTAGTACCAGAAGTGTCCTAGAAAACCTGTTTTCTCTGGATTATGGCGCGGATAGCGCCAAAGTGGCACGGTCAGCGCCAGAAGTGCTCTAGAAAGCATATTTTCTCTTGAATTTGGCGCGATCAGCGCCAAGGCACGTTTTGAGCCACTATAAAAGGCATTTTACGTGATTTCTGAGGGCCAAAAGCCTTCATTTTCTTCCTCCAGCCATTTTCTGCCATTCGAGAGCTTTGAAGCTTCATACCACCTTCATTCTTGACCAAAACACTTCCCTTCAAACATGAAACTTGTAGGGAATCACCTATGAGCTAGAATCCTTTATCAGTTTTCCCTAAAAATATCAAACAGCGAGATCCCTTTCCCTAGGGAACTTCACAAAACTCGAACTCGGCTGGAAAAGAAGGCGATTCTCGGACACCCAAGCTTGAGGAAGTGGTCCATTAGCCTTTCTTGTCGTTTTTGAGGTAAGAAACTCGAGTTTTACCGTTTGATTTATAATTTTGTTTGTGCTTAAGAGGTTATTATGATGAAGGGTTAGCTTTGAAATGTTAGTTTCATGGACTTTGGTTCTTGGCTCTGAGAAATGCATGTATAGGAAGAATGTTGGGTTATTTGATGACGGTATAACATGCATGAGCCTTTATATTTACTTTTATGTGCTTGAGAGGCTTTAGGAACGATGATGTTGTGTGGAAGAAACCATTCAAGCCATGTTGTATAATCTTGAGTATTGGCCTGTATAGAGCTTTGAGCTCTTTGTTTTGGCTTGTACCGAGTCTTGTGGAGACTTTAGTGCCTTGGTTAGGCCAAGATAGACCGCTGAGGGTCTATGAGTTGTCTAGTGAATTGATTAGCTCTGATAATCTTAAGATAAATGACTCAGAGGTTTATGCCTTGTATGGTTGAATTGGTGTCTGATTGAGCTTATATGCCTTGTATAGGGCGTGACATCGAGGGTTTCAGTGGCGTAGACCACTGTTCAAGGATTGAACCACAGAGCACGGCTTTGCCAGGTAAGTTCTTGGTTTCTTGGGAGTATTTCCCACTGCTGTGTTCCACCATACTCTGAGGGAGTGATGGTTGCATTCATGATGCATGTGTATTGAATGGTTGTTGCATTCCTCATGATGATATGTATGCATAATTCTATGCTTTGTATGTATGGATACCTATTGAATAGATCTTCTGGCCAGTTAGATAGATATGGACCTCCCTAGGAGAAGAGCACACCTCTTAGTTTGGTTTGCTCACGTAAAGGGTGATGATGATCCCTTAAGACCAAGAGATAGGTGGTCCCGTCACGGTTGAAGCATATTTTCGGAGGTGCCATATACGTGCATCCATGCGTAAGAGGTAGCTCCCGATGGGATGACACGGGTGTGAGTTCCGATCTCACACTGAGGACTGAAAGTCTTGATGCTGATGATGATGCATCTTTGGTGGCGTAGTTCCGCAGATATACATTAGAGCTAGATGATTGGCTATGTATTAGTTGTGAGGGCCAGGTGGCCAGTTGTTTGTGATGTCTTTGATGCTGTGTATCATGGAAGTGAGCCAGGGTGGAGGAGATGCCTCCAAGGACCCTGAGCTTACTGAGATGTGTATCTCACCTCGTGTAGGGATTATGTTTTGCGGAGACTCATCTGGTAGAAATGACGGTTCCCAGGGCAGAAGGCCCCGGTAGGTACAGCTGTTACAGCATTTTGCGAGCTGGAAGGCTCATTTTGTATATGTTGATATACCTTGTACCCCTGTAGAGGAAAGATATATGTGTGTGCACATATTGTGGTTATGTTTATGTTTTGTACATGGATTGTATATGTTATGTTTGCCCTCATGTGAGGAAGTGATCTATGCGATCAGGGTGATGTATGCCTATTCTTTTGTATAACCACAGGTGTGGTTCTGATGATGTATATTCGTACATAACCAGTTTTAGTTATGTAAGTATGTTTCTCCTGCTGTATCTGTTGAGTTACTTGGTTATCTGCCTTTATGTTATCTGAATCTGAGGGACTAGTGTTGTTTACAGCATTTCCGTTTTGTGGGTGATATACCGTACATAATGAATCAAGAAATATGGTTTAAAAATGTAATCGCTTTCGCGACTTTTTAATTAAAGTAATTATGCGCTTATCTGATTAAGTAATATGTTAATACACCGGATGCATATGAGGTGTTACACATATATTACACCCTCTTTACAAGATTACTCCTCCCCCAACTTTCTTCTGAGCCATTATTGTCGTTGATCACTGTCGGCCATCATTGGCAATTTCTAGTGGCAACATTTCCATAAACAATGTTATTTCTCACTCTGTTATGTTTCAATCTGATCATCACAAAGGAAGATGAACGATGTAAGGAGATATGGGTTGAGATCTGTGCAACATGCCACGAAACTATAATCTCGCAAAGGAAGATAATCATCATGAGCAAGACTATACTCTCCCCTTCTCTTTCACACATGTCCACACCGTAAACTCTTTTGTTTGGACTGCTCTCACTCACGCCTATGCTCTCTAATGATCGCTTTTCTGAAGCCTGTGTTACCTTCTCTGCTCTATTTTTTGCTTGCGGCAACGAACACGACATCGCTTTGGGGGTAAAGCTCCATCCGTGGACACTTGTTTGGTTGGTTCGCGTTTGATTTGTATGTTAAATATAGGTTTTGCATGTTCTATGAAAGGTTTCATGCTTGCCCGTGCTCAGATGAGTGTGTCTAAGTGTGTGTTTGGATTTAAGTTGGAAATGTGATGCGCGTGGTTCTATGCAAATCTAATAGATAAAAGTAAGTTGAAAGTAAAAGCAAGGGTGGTGATGCTTTTGCAAACGTACGTTTGCAACCTTCTACCCAAACACACATTACTTTTGTAGGTGTCTAGAACTAGCGTGAAGCGGATGTCGTAGCTGTCAAGAGTGGAGATGTGATGGTCGTGGAGCTATTTTGCATCAGTGGAGGGGTTAGAGTAAGGAATAAAAAAAATCAAACATTGTTGTCTAAAATTTCCCTTCAGCAACGATGACAAGTGGGCGGAGGATATGGTGTAACGGGGGAGCTATTTAGTGTGAACAATCATATGTTATTAAACTAATCAAATGATTAAAGATACTAGTTCATAATGATCCACTAAACCCTAAAAAGATACTCCCTTCGGTCACAAATATAAGAAAAAACACATTTTTCTTGATTTCAAATATTATAAAATTTCAACTAACTTATAGAAAATAAAAATAAATTTGTTTAAAATTTAGAAAACATTTTCTTTGAAAATATTTTCAAAAACAAGCCAAAAACTAAAAATAATAAATTAACATTTTCAGCATTTTTTGAAGAAGTGAAAACGTAATATTACCTTAGAGTACTTTATTTTTAATACATGTTTTATAATTATTAAAAAATTGAAAATAAAAATTAATACATTTAATGTGATTAAGATTTTTTTAATTAATATAAATTAATTATTATTTTTCTTTTATTTGAGACCCGTGAATATTTAAGCCTAAAGTCCATCATAGTCCAAGAATGAGTCCTTGGTTAACCCGTCGCGAGGGAGAAGTAGCAGATAATAAAAACACTCGTGCCGCGCCTTCATCTTCCCCAATGCTTCTTTCCACACGCATCTTGGAAGCCCCTCTCTTCATCGCATAGATACTTTCGCTATCCCACCAAGTAACCCTTATTCCAATCCACCCTCGCCACTCCTTCGATCTAAATTATTTTTTTCGCCCCGCACAGTGAGTTAATCTTATTTTCATTCACTCTCTAATCTGTTTCACCTTTGATAACTTGATTTTAATTAGCCACTGATTGCATTATTGTTTCATCTTCTGTTTCCAGTGGATCGATATCCTCTTGTTTCTCTGTTTCATTTTGGATTCGAATTTGAATTTCAGTTAATCTCGTTTTCACTGCCAGGGTTGTGTTTTATTTATTTTTTTTCTTGATTTGATATTTCTGCAGAGTTGGGTTTTTTTGATATAACTGATAATGGGTGATAGCAGTGTTCCATCTGGGTCTCCAAATGCAAAACCAGATCTTGTTGACGGAGACTCGGCGGTTTCCAATAACGCGTCATTGGAAACCATTGTTCAAAGTTTCCAAGATTCAATGTCTCTTGGTAAGAGACACAAGTTCTGGGAAACTCAGCCTGTGGGGCAATACAAGGATGTTGGGGACTCAAGTTTGCTCGAGGGCCCGATTGAGCCCCCAACACCTTTATCTGAGGTTAAGCAGGAGCCTTACAACCTTCCTAGTGCTTATGAGTGGACAACATGTGACATGGACTCTGGGGAAATCTGTGATGAAGTTTATGTCCTGCTCAAGAATAACTATGTTGAGGATGATGAGAACATGTTCAGGTTCAACTATTCCAAGGAGTTTCTCAGTTGGGCGTTGCGTGTTCCGGGCTATTACCAGAGTTGGCACATTGGCGTGAGAGCCAAGACGTCGAAGAAGTTGGTTGCTTTCATCAGTGGCATCCCCGCCAGGATCAGGGTTAATGAGGAGGTTGTGAAGATGGCTGAGATCAATTTCTTGTGTGTTCATAAGAAGCTCAGGTCAAAGAGACTCACGCCTGTTATGATCAAGGAAGTCACCAGGAGGGTTCATTTGGAGAATATTTGGCAGGCAGCTTATACGGCAGGAGTTGTTCTTCCAACGCCGATCACAACTTGTCAGTATTGGCACCGATCGTTGAATCCAAAGAAGCTAATTGATGTTGGGTTTTCAAGGCTTGGGGCTAGGATGACGATGAGCCGCACTATAAAACTTTACAAATTGCCTGATTCAACGGTTACTCCTGGATTTAGGAAAATGGAGCTTCGGGATGTCCCTGCTGTTACTCGGCTGCTTAAGAACTACTTGAGCCAGTTTGTTGTTGCACCTGATTTTGATGAAAATGATGTTGAACATTGGCTTCTTCCCAATGAGAATGTGGTGGATAGTTTCTTGGTGGAGAGTCCAGAGAATCATGAGATCACAGACTTCTGCAGCTTCTATACTCTCCCTTCTTCCATCCTTGGAAATCAAAATTACTCAATTTTGAAAGCTGCTTATTCTTATTATAATGTCTCCACCAAAACTCCGCTGACTCAGTTGATGAATGATGTGCTGATTGTAGCAAAGCAAAAGGATTTTGATGTTTTCAATGCACTGGATGTAATGCACAATGAGAGTTTCCTCAAAGAGCTCAAGTTTGGACCGGGAGATGGACAGCTTCACTACTACTTGTACAATTATAGGATTCGTAGTGCCTTGAAACCATCTGGACTTGGACTTGTGCTCTTGTAGTTTGATACTATTCAGTTTTGGTTTCAGTATGTAATTGGAAAAACCATTCATTTGTTTTGTTTTATTAGCTTCTTGTTTCAACATTGTTTCTTGTTCCTTTCAAATATTGCCAATTAACATATTAGGTTTTCAGGGTATGTGAGAGCCCATCTTATGGTAGACTTTCTGCTAATGTCCTTATACTGCAAAATTCTGAAGGTGTTATGGTCTGGTGCCTCAATTTCCTTTTTGCTCTATTTCCTTTTGAATTCTCTTTCTCTCTCTCTCTGTGCATGATTGCATGTAAAAGTAGTTCACAATTCTGACGAAATTCATCCTGTCAAGTTTTTGTTGCTGTTTGGTCGCATATGTTATTTTGCTGATGACTATGCTGTCTGTCTGCATTTGCTCATATAATCTTCCATTTGATCCAATTCGAGGTTTAGTTGGTGTGGATGTCTATCTATATATAAATTTTAGTGGTTAATTGAATGTTTTCCCATGAGATATATTACCATCTACCTTTGTTTAATAGTAGACTTCATTAGGAATGGTTAAGTTAGCTTTCTATGCAAGGGCTCGTTTTTATGAAGATACAGGACTAACTGGCTAGCAGGGGTAACGGGGTAAGCATTTTTTGACCTAATTCGCTCACATGTTAGCCAGGGTTGACCTAACTTTCTCACATGTTTCGTGATTGGTTTGAACTTTGGGTAAACATTTTCTGTCACAAATAATTGCATGCAAATCACATTGTTTGCACTTTGTTTTATTTTTAAAATTTTGTACTCGGAAAACAGGGAAAAAACCTATGTTTTGAGCTTACTCAACTAACCACATCAATCTTTGTGCCAATGAAACTTGTGAAAATAAGAGAAAGCCACCCACCAGATGGGGGCATAATTGTGATAACCATAAGCCGCCTGCCAAAAGAAATAAAAGAGTTTTCAGATAAAAAAAAAAAAAAGACATTGAAATGCCAACCATTATCCTTCTCAGCTTTGCCACCACCAACAGCTACTGAAACCATCCCTACACGAAGCTGCTGACTGAATCCCTATTTCAGTTCTATGACTATATAAGGCAAGAGCAGAAACCAGTTGTCATGAAGATAATGTGTTTCATACCTTGTTTAACTGACTTAAAGAATGTGTATTGTCTTCTTTCCTTTTATTGTGATTTTGGCATTTGTGTTTGGTTTTAGCTTGTGTAGAGTTCAGTAAGAACTACGTGTGAATTATTTAGTTTGTGTTTGCAACCCCCAAAGTAAAGAAAGGAAAAAAAGAAACTTGAGTGTTCTTGGATAAAATAAAGGAGAAGGTTGGGCTTGTGCTCCTGTAGTTTGACACTATTCAGTTTGGTTTTGCTATGTAATTGGCAAAACCATTCATCTGTTTTGTTTTATTAGGTGCTTGTTTCAAGATTATTTCTTGTTTCTCTCAAATATTGTCAGTTAACATATTAGGTTTGCAGGGTATGTGAGAGCTCATTGTATGGCAGACTTTCTGCTAATATGCTTGCACTGCAAAATTCTGAAGTTGATATTATCGGCTGCTTTGATTTCCTTTTGGCTCTTTTTCCTTCTCAAATTTCCAAGTAGTTCAAAATTCTTACAAAATTTATCCTGTCAAGTTTTTGTTGTTGTTTGACTGCATATGTTCTGTTGCTGATGAGTTCATATGATCTCTCATTTCATCCAATTTGAGGTTTAATAGGTGCGGATGCCTTTGTTAATAGATTTTTTTTGTGTGGTTAATTCATTGAATGTTTTAACATGGGATATAACACCATCTACCATTATTTTATAATAAACTTCATTCTTAGGGAACGGTTAAGTTGGCTTTCTATGCAAGGGACATCGCTTCAAATGTCAATATTGACCGGATTGTTTTGACACATGCTATTGTAGCTTCTGCGTTATATTTTAGGTTGTGTAACGTGATTTTCTTGTTAGATGTGGTTTTAAAACATAAATCCAAACACTTTTTTATTTTATTTATTTATTTTAATGAAGATACAGCAGGGATAAGCATTTTCTGATTTAACATGCTCACGTGTTAGCCAGGGACTGATTTTTTTCTTAGCTTTGTGATCGGTTAGAAACATTGAGAAAAAAAAAAGTTAACTAATAAGTAATTTGATAAATTTTAATCTTTTGTTTCAATATTGTTTATGATAATTTTTACTTTAATATAGATAGACACATAAGCTTTAATTTGGAGAATGTGTGGCGATACAACATAAGTTGGTAGTTTTAGAAGTTAGGTTCAACAAAATTCTTAATTTGAGGAAGAAGACTAAAAATCCAAGGATAAGATGGTGGAAGTTAAAGGAGGAGAAGTATAAAGAGTTTAAGGAAAACATGTTATGTGAAGGATCGTGGGAGTTTATTGAAGAAACTAATGAAATATGGAATAAGATGACTATGTGTGTTCAAATGTGGGAAGGAGGGTGCTAGGTGAAAGTAAAGGAAACAAAGTTCTTACAAAGGAAACATGGTGGTGGAATGGAGAGGTGCAAGAAGCTATTAAACAGAAGAAGGAAGATCTTTGCATAAGTGTCCCAATGATGAGAATTTGCAAAAGTTTAGAGTAGCGAGGAAAAATACAAAGAAAATAGTGCGGGAAGCTAGAGGCAAAATTTTTGACGATTTGTATAAAAATTTTGAGAGTTAGGATGGAGAGAAAGGTATTTACAAACTTGCAAAAATAAAGGATAAGAAGAGTAAAAACCTCACCCAAGTTAGATGTATCAATGATGAAAATCAAAATTTTTTGTAAGGGATGAAGATGTAAAGATGGCTAAACTACTTTAACAAATTTTTTAATGGAAATAGCGACAAGAGTGAGGTGGATTTGAAGGACGTTTTTGATGATCTGAATAGAAGATTTGTGTGCAGAATTAATACACATGAAGTTAAGGAGGCTTTAAAGAGGATGAAGAATAATAAAGTTTTGAGACCTGATGACGTCTCTATTGAAGTGTGATGAGGCTTGGGAGATGTGACAATAAAATGGTTGACTAATCTTTTTAATAGGATTCTTTAAACAAATAAGATGTCAGATGTTTGGAGGGAAAATATGTTTGTGCCTATTTACAAAAACAAGGGAGATATCTAAAATTGTTCAAACTATAGAGGCATCAAGCTCATGAGCCATACTATGAAGTTGTGGGAGAGAGTTATCGAACATCGCTTAAGGAGGGAGACCAAGGTTTCCGTAAATCAATTTGGAGATTTATGCCAGGAAGATGTACCGTGGAAGCAATCTTTTTGATGAGACAATTAATGGAAAGATATAAGGAAAAGAAGAAAGACTTACATATGGTGTTCATAGATCTTGAGAAATCAAATGATAGAGTCACAAGAGAAATCTTATGGTGGACTCTTGAAAAAAAAAGGTAGCATTAAAGTATATTAATGCAATCAAGGATATGTATGATAGGGCTACCACATGTGTGAAAGCTTGTAATGAAACATCAAGGTATTTCCCTATCACGGTAGGTGTTCACTAAGATTCAACTCTTAGTCCTTATCTCTTTGCCTTAGTGATGGATGAACTAACGAAAGATATTCAAGAAGAAGTGTTGTGGTGTATGTTTTTTGCAGATGATATTGTGCTTATTGATGAGACCAAAGATGGAAATTGGAATTGTGGAGAAACACTTTGGAGTCTAAAGGATTCATGATAAGAAAGAGCAAGACGGAGTATATGAAGTGTGAGTTTTCAAGAGTAAGAGATGGTGATCAAGACACAGTGCATTTACTTGGTCAAGAGGTACCCAAGAAATATGTTTTTAGATACTTGGGATCAATGTTGCAAAAAGATGGTGAGATTGATGAAGATGTAAATCATAGAATTAGAACAGGGTGGATGAAATGGCGGAGTGCATCAGAGTTTTTGTGTGACCGCAAAATTCATCTTAAGCAGAAAGGAAAATTCTATAGAACAGCTGTAAGACTGACAATGCTATATGGAGCGAATGCTGGCCAACACATAGACAACATGAGTATAAAATAGGGGTAGCAGAAATGATGATGTTAATATGAATGTGTCGATATACGAAGATGAATAAGACAAAAAATGAGGATATTCGAAGAAAGGAATCAGTGGTACCGGTATGTGAAAAGATGATGGAGTATATATTGAGGTGGTTTGGGCACCTTATGAGATGACTACTGGATACTTCCGTAAGAACTAAAGTTTGTTACCAAGAGTTCGACACAAAGAGAGGTAGAGGTCGACCGAAACATACCTGGGGAAATGTAGTTAAACAAGACCTATTGGAGTGAGATATAGATTGGCGGACGGTATGTCTTAGGACAGAATGGAGAAAAGTTATAAACTTGGTGGATGGTTAAACCCATTAATAGTTTTATGTTCCAGTCATTCCCTTGTTTTAGTCATTTTTCTCTTCTTTTCTCCCTTCTTCCTTTCACCCATTTTTCTCTCATTTGTCTTATTTTCACTTGTTTCTTCCCCTCTTCTTTTCTTTTTCTGTCTCATTTATAATTTATTATTAGATTAATTTACTACCGATCCCAATTAACTTGAGTTAAAGATGTTGTTGATGTTGATGTTGAGACACATAAGCTTTTATCCTTAAAAAGCCATTGTGTTTAAAATATGAGCAAATTGTAACACACATGATATTCATGGTTCACAATCATAATTATATGCACCTAAACAATAGGAAACAAACTGAATTTAACTTAAAAGAATCAAGAAAACGTGGAGATCTTGGACTAACAATAGAGGTGGTCTCTTGTTTGCATTGCTCTGAATTATTAATTTCAACGGCATTGGAGTGCTGTGTTTATTAAATTGAGAAGGTAAGGATAAGTCTGCAATTAATTTGATGGTCCAGCAACCAAGCTTCACTATAAAGATTTTTTAACATTATCAACTTTCTCACCCTTCTGTAAAAAAGCTTAAGCCCCAGACACCAGGACAACTGGTAAATCATACCCTTCCACAAATTGACATTTATCACACCCCACCAAGTAAGAATAATTAGGAACAAGAATAATTATTTAGCACTTATGTTTTGATTGAGTAGATTTCAGAAAAAAAATAACAATTATAAATTCTTAATGCGTGCACAACTTTGTAGTGCTCCATAGGAGAGTGATTTTGACTTTTTTTTCTTCGTCTCAAACTTGAATAGGAGGCATACATTTTTCAGGATTATAATGGCACCAACCACTTTCAAATGAACATGTCATGTGTAGTATTCAAACATCTGTCTATTATTTTTCTTACAATGAAATATTAATTTGAATACGGTAAGATTGCTGCAGAAGCACTAAGCAGCAGATTAACTTGCGTAAATAATTGATATGGTTTTTTTTTTTTGCTGTCTCATTTCTTGGCTATAAATAAGGCCATTGTTTAGTGTGTTCGCTACACATCTTGAGTTGATAACAACAAAAGTGACAATGTATAGGTCCTCTAATGCATATTTTTGGCTTGTGAATTTCTTCATTTTGAGTGTGGGAGTAAGGTCCCAATTGACCCCAGATTTTTATAAGACAACATGCCCTGATCTTTATAGAATAGTTAGGAGAGAGGTTCAAAAAGCTCTAAAGTATGAGATGCGAATGGGTGCTTCTTTGCTTCGGCTTCACTTCCATGATTGCTTTGTAAATGTAAGTCCATGCAGCAGTTATTTACTTATTCATTGATTTTTTTGTTTAGGAACCAGAGAATAATTTTGTAATTTTTAATAAATTATAACTAATAATAATAGAGTATGTTGGAAGAAGTGAATAACACTCATCAGTGGATTAATATAATCAATATTGAAGTGTTTGAAACTTGGTCATTCCTCAAGAAAACATTTGGATGGATATAATATAGTAGTACTAATTAGTAGGAATTGTCAACCTTGTTCTACTTCTTTTACTTTATTGTTTATCTAACTAATATATTTGGGTCTCAGGGTTGTGATGGTTCAGTTTTGCTGGATGGAGGCCAAGATAGTGAGAAATTTGCTACTCCTAACTTGAATTCTGCTAGAGGATTTGAAGTTATAGATACAATCAAAAGTTCAGTGGAGCGTGCATGTAGTGGAGTTGTGTCCTGTGCTGATATATTAGCCATAGCGGCCAGAGATTCTGTTCTCCTTGTATGTTCCAGGATTAACTATTGATCATTCATTAAAAAAAAAAAAAAATATTAATTGAGTTTGTGTTTGTGTTTTTTTTTACCATAATGTATTCATGTTTATGCAGAGTGGGGGTCCCTTTTGGTATGTTCAGCTAGGACGGAGAGATGGATTAATCTCAAACGGGACACTCGCAAATCTTGCAATTCCTTCTCCATTTGACACACTAAACACCATAATTTCAAAGTTTAATGATGTTGGGCTCGATCTCAAAGACGTTGTTACTTTATCAGGTACAATGAAATACGACAAGAGACAATTATACAAGTTTATCAAGAATGCATTAAAAAAAAAATATCATGAAAAATGCTAATAAACTAGTTTGAGTTATAAGAACATACCAAGAGACCATATCTCTTTTTTACTTTTTATATATGTTAAGTGATTCTATTACCTCAACGAGCAAGTAGATCTACAATATATGTTTTTTTTTATTTCATCGAAAATCAATTTTACTATGTAGACGCTTATGACCTCTATGCCTTGCGGTAATTATTCTTTTTGCATTATAGCCTTTACCACAATGATGTTGTCCATAGATCAAATGATTTCGTGGATTGAATTTTACTTAACTATTTACGGCTGTATTATATATGTTTGGGGTAGAAGTTTTGTTGTATAAATGCATCGTCATATTATTAAGTATTTTAATTTAGCCGTTTTTAAGTGGTGTTCGATCGATTCCATATTAATCAATATTCGTTTGATTGGTTTGAAGTTATCGACAAAAAAGATATGTTACAAAATTATTCTAATTTAATTGATATTTAAAGGAAGAATTTGTTGTTCATAATGATTTTATAAGACTAACACAATTGTACAAGTGTTGCTCAACATGATTAGCTACTCTGTAGTCTAGCAAAATGTTAGGACATTTGTTGCTTGCTTCTTCTAATTCAATATATTATTACTAATATCTATTTATCTATTTATCTATTTATATGTATCAGGTTCCCACACTATTGGACGAGCAAGGTGCACTTTTTTCAGCGATAGATTGTTCAACTTCTCAGGGACAGAAGCACCAGACAGTACAATAGAAACCACTATGCTCAGTGAGTTGCAAAATTTGTGCCTACAAAACGGTGATGGGAACACAACCAGTGTGCTAGACCAAGGGTCAGTGGATCTATTTGATAACCACTACTTCAAGAACTTGCTCGATGGGAAGGGTCTTCTTAGCTCTGACCAGATTCTCTTTTCCAGTGAAAATGCCACGGCAACTACTAAGCATTTGGTCCAATTTTATAGCGTTAATGAGAGAGTTTTCTTTGTAGAATTTGCCTATGCCATGATCAAGATGGGGAATATAAATCCTCTAACTGGTTATGAGGGTGAGATTCGGAGGAACTGCAGAGTAGTTAATTAATTCTTAATATAATGATATGAAGATTATAGACATTAGACAGATACAAGAATTATGTATGTAGACTGAAAGGGTTTGTGCGTGCTTGATGTGTGTTTCATGGTTTGCTGTATTTTACATAAATAAATTTAGAAAGAAACTTCTGTTAATTTCTTAATAAATTTAATTAATTTAAATACACGTAAACATTATTATATAATTATTGTGTTTTATGAGATGAACTGACCTGTGTTGGGTTGGTTGTAGTTATAGTGTCTACTGTTATTTACTTTAACAAGTTGGCATAGTAGATTTGATTATTGTAATGAATTACTGACTTGTTTTAATAAAAAAAAATTATTAGTCGATAGTAGTCATTAATTAGACGACTTTTAGGGTGAACTACTATCACAAGTTGTCCATCAAACATAAGTTTTATGAGGCCTTAGATTAATCTAAAGCACACAAATACTTTTGTACTTTGAAATTTCAGTGCCTCTAGTAAATCAGTACAGTATATTTGGTACCACGACTTCCATCCTCTCCTTAAGTTCAACCGTTAATTTATTTTTCATCTATCAAATCATTATTATAACTTCTTATTTGTTTTAACAAGTTGTTGTAGTGAATAGAAGTTTCCCACAAAGATGACTATTGTGTTTGCTTGTTCCCATAAACAAGTTGCATAAATTGTTAGTTTAATTATATGTTTTTGTAGAATATAATTATATTAAGTTTATCAGCTAATAAATTATTTTTAAAAAAAATACTCTTTTATCAAAGAAAAAAAAAACTATTCATTGAAAAATAACAGTTAAAAGTATTCTTGTTCAAAAATGTTTTTTTAATTTAATAAATAGAAACTTTAAACTCTGTCCTAAAAAAAATTCCGTATTTATTCCTCACTTTCTACTTTCATGAATTAAATTTTAATTTTAATTAAAAATACTGAGTGTCCTAAATTAAAAATTCACCAACACTAATTTACAAAACTCCATAGTGTGCGTGTTTGCCTCTCCTCTGACCCAATGGAAACGCAACAACCTTATTTGCTTTGGCGTTTCTGTTTTGGAACGTGTAATTTCTACGTTCAATGTGAGTGGAACATGTATCCAAACACAGCCGCGTTCATTTTAGGGTTCTACTATTGGTCCTTAGAAAATTGTTTTTGGCCCTGCCAGCCAAGAGCATCAACATCAACAATGTATTTAATCCAAGTTAATTGAGGTTGGTGTTAGATGAATTCAATAATAAATATGAGAGTGGAAGGGAAAGGAAAATGAAAAATAAGATAAAAGAAAAGAAAATAGGATAAAGAAAAAAAGGGGAAAAGAAGGAGAGGGTAGATGAAGAGAAAAATAACTAAAAATGAACCATCTGAAATATAGAGATAACAACGGATCTAAGTCTCTACCAAATTTATAGTTTTTCTCCATTTCATTTTAAGACACATTGTTCTTCAATCTATATATCACTCCATTAAATCTTGTTTAACTATCTTTTCTCATGTAAGTTTCGATCTATCTCCACCTCTCATTATGTTGAGCTCTTGGTAACAAACTTTTGTTCTTATGAGAGTATCCAGAGACCGTCTCATTACATGTCAAAATCACCTCAATCTATGTTCCCTCAATATTTCACTCACTGATACTACTGCTAGCTTTCGTCGAATATATTTATTTCTTCTCTTAATAACCAGACATTCACCTTAACATCTTCATTTCTGTTACCCCTACTTTATGCTCATGTGGTCTATGTGTTGACCAACATTCAGTTCCATATAACATTGCAAGTCTTACAGTTGTTTTATAGAATTTTTCTTTTAGTCTAAGGAAAATTTTGCGGTCACACAACACAAATGCACTTCGCCATTTCATACACTCTGCTCTGATTCTATTATTTACATCATCATCAATCTCTCCACCTTTTTGCAAAATTGATCTCATGTATCTAAAATCATCTGTCATGAGCACCTCTTGACTAAGTAGATGCACGGGGTCTTGATCACCATCTCTTACGAGTAAAAACTCACACTTCATATACTTACTCTTGTTTCAACTTAACGTGAATCTTTTATAATCCAAAGTGTTTCTCCACAATTATTAAAATACCTTTAAACATTTCACCCCACCCCATCCCCATCTCACAACTTTTTCCTCCTTTTCATTTTTTTATCCTTTTCTTTCTTTCTTCATCCATTCATTCATTTCCTAGTTTTCTCTCTGCACTCATGCTGGTGAAGGTATTTTTTTTCATTTCTGGAAACATAATGGAATCATGATTCCTTTTACTCATGTTTGTGTAACACCATGAAATCGTGATTCCGTAGTGTTACAAATTATGCAGCAACCATTTTTTTTTTGGAAATAACCGATTTTTATGGTGATTGTGTAGGTCAATGGATTGAAATAGATATATATCTGATGAGGTTACAATGTTTGTTCATTGCAAAAGGCTTATATGAGATGCGTTCAAGCTTTCAACTCAATATAATTTCAATCAGTTAGAGGATTTCAATATGATGTAGACCATTCTAAGGATTGAAATAATTTTAATCATTTAATGTGTATCCAATTAATATTATGGATGTGTATCTCAAATAAACATTTCTATGAAATTTCATATAATACATAAGTTTTTTCTGTGTGAAACCTATGTACCCATTAGAAAAACAAAAATAATGTTCAACGAAAACATGATTCTATTGCACAGTGTACAACAAAATCATACTTCAGTTGTACTTTCTGTTTTACTATGCAACGAATTGTGTTTCTGTTCTACATGTCATATTTAACCCTCTTGCACAATAGAATCGTGATTCCGTTATACATTTTTTCCTCACCTAGAAAGCGAAATCATGATTGTGTTGCTTTAGAGGGATGCAAAAACTGTTATTTAAATTAATAAATTTATTCGTGTTTTATTCGATTTTTTAAATTAATTTTTTTTACAGTAGCTAATGCTAGTCACCAAACTTAGTCAACACAACAAAATCATTATTCTATTGTGTAACAATTTTCACATCCCCCCAAAGTCATAAAATTGTTATTCCGTTTTACTTTTTAAATGAGGATAAATTTGAGATTGAGAATTGTTATTCTATTGTATAACAATTTTCACACTCCCCTAAGTCATGAAATTGTTATTTGGGTTTGCTTTTTAGATGAGGATAAATTTGAGGTTTAGAATTGTTAATAGGGATCAAGAGCAATTAGGTTGGGACTAATAATAATCTCCTTCCTTATATTATATATTTCGTACTGTATAGCATTATTGTTTCCATTTTATTTTCATCCTAGAAACACCTCGGCTCCGATCGATCTCCCTCCTCAAACTCAATTCTTAACATTTTTTTTCTATCAAATTCATTTGTTCCCTCTGCTGAGGGGCCACCTGTTGAAATTAGCTCAGTAACTATCTGACGAAGACTAATAAGTGACTCAGTAACTAACTGTAATGCTTCGAAATTGGCTCCAATACTCCCCCCTCAGGATGAAATACCCCTAACTGAGGCTAAAGCTCCATACTAAGCTTCAACAGAAGCGATTACGATGACTTGCTTTTTCATTTACGGGATACAAAGGGTTGACCAATTATCGAAGATGGTGTAATTTTGTGTATCTAAGCAATTATCCCAATCAGCGTCCACATAGCTGTGTGAAGAAGGATAAGGAAGAAGTGGCACAAACGAA
Organism: Glycine tomentella; assembly: GCA_007407185.1. NCBI lineage: Eukaryota > Viridiplantae > Streptophyta > Magnoliopsida > Fabales > Fabaceae > Glycine > Glycine tomentella. The sequence goes on along the minus strand of PYAF01000093.1, from coordinate 1,036,437 downwards.
AACTCCTTACCAAGGATTGCCATTGAGATAACGAAATCAATGAAGAGTGTATGGTGACTGCTGCTATTGGTACGAAAACTAGCTGTTGACATGGTTTATAACAAACTTGGTACAAAAACAAAAATGCTGTTGATCTGGAACCGGATTCGATGGTAAATGGAAAACTCACAAATCAACTTTGTCAAATAAATTATCTCATTTCATTATATTGTACAAGAATTGAACTTAAAATTGCTAGAGTCTCGAGTTACAAGTACAATATACCATAGCTCTCAAGCATTGCAACTAACTTCAAACAATCCAATTCGGGTGACTTCTTTATTCAACTCAAACAGTATTCACCTCTTGACCTCCCCCTAAACCAACAAAAGGTTTCCCAAAATTGGAGCTGGAATTCTCGGTTGATTGGGTATACGGCCTTTCACAGCATTTAAGACGGGGCTCACTAAAATTACGGAACAGAAACTTCCGCTTACCTTTCTCAGCCTAATGAATAAGAAACAAGCTCTCGGAATTGAAAAACTTCCATTATATGTACAATGCTCGGTCCGTAACATCAGTCGCTAGGAAAGAGCACCCTGGAATAGAGAAATCGCAACGTGAAACATCAATAATGAAGGTATCAAAACTATTTTTGCTGGTGACTTTCCCAACACTTGAAAGGTTCCTGTAATTTAAGACTTGAAAACAACATCAAATCAAATTTGTATATTTAGATACCATGTTTGTTCCATATTCTCGAGAGCTTTTAGTCAGAATATAAGACAAGTGGCTTTGGTCAAACATGTTTATCAGGCTCCCTTCTTCTTTTGGTTTGTAGTTTTGACCTCCTTTGTAAGCATTCTTGGAGCTATGGCCATAGCCATTAACTCTTGGAAGAGGAGCTTACAAGCATAAGGAATGTAAACCTACATGGACAATCAAAAGCAAAAGAATTCAGCACATGGAAAAGCTTGGAGTTTGACTGTTACCAGAAAAGATAAATGATCATTCACCTGAACAATGTCAGTTTTGTTCTTGCACCCCCTGCACTCAAAAGAATTCTTCTTGAGATTTGCAATAGCTATCAACCCACAACGCTCACATACATGGACCCTGTATGCATCACTTTGATCAAACAACCTTTCCTTTAAGAAGTGAGCAGCTCCATGAGCTATCATGCAATCTCGTTCCATCTCTCCAAATCGGAGACCTCCATCTCGTGAGCGTCCCTCAGCAGGTTGCCTAGTGAGGATCTGCACAGGACCCCTTCCACGAGAATGGATCTTGTCGTCAACCATATGCTTCAGTCTTTGGTAATATGTAGGGCCAAGGAAAATCATTGCACTGAGACGTCTCCCTGTATGACCATTGTACATAGTCTCAAAACCACGCATTTGGTACCCACATTTGTGTAGAGCTTTACTGATATTGTCCACCTGGATTACAGTAACAAAAGATAGAATTTTAAACATAGACAATATATATTCAATCACATGTGTCTTGAGATAAACCTAATTTTTCCCACAGGTTAAGTTGAGGAATCATTTTGACCAAAGTCTTCTATAAAAAAGATACAATTTACCCGCCACAACAAACACTTGGTCTACATATTAGGTTTTATAGTTCAATAGTGAATAGCAAATTGTTTGGCTCACTTCTGGGCAGACAATTTTTCATAGCCATAACAGCTTACTCACAATACATACCACAAGAGCGCATATTGTCAACTAGTTATTCTTATGTTAACTAGATGCATAAGCATTTCTAATTTCTAGCAAGTATTTGTTGTTACATGAAAGAAAATTGGATGGAAGAATGCTACTTACAGTAACATCTGTAAAAGGAGTTGCATCTCCTTCTTTTCCCATGTGGGCTGCCACCTTCCCCATGATACACTCAATAAGCTGACCAATTGTCATTCGAGAAGGAATAGCATGTGGATTGACAATAATATCAGGGGTAATGCCTTCCACAGTCCAGGGCATGTCTTCTTGTGTATAAGTCATACCAACTGTCCCCTTCTGACCATGTCTACTACTGAATTTATCACCAATCTGTGGTATACGGACAGATCTCACTCTTACTTTCACAAATCTCAATCCGTCAGCATTTGTGGTCAGCAAAACCTACAAAATAGACTATATATTATAATAATATAATCCAGTAATGAAAGAAATAATGCTAAGAATTCAGGATTCTAGAATACATTAATATGCTCCTCACATAGACATTTTAAATTAATTTTGTCAAGCAACTCTTATTTAATAATTAAAATTTAAAACCTCCCAATCATTAAGCATTCACAACATAGGATCAAACTCAAAATGTATGTAGGCACCCAGGTTATATGAGAGTTAAGGAATGCACTCAGGAGACAAGACTCCACAAAGGGTTCTTTCCCTTCCACTGAGCCAATTGCTCAAGGTTACAATCTAATTATTCACTAACTGCCTATCTAGCAAACTGTTTATATACATATTTAACTACTCTAACTAACTCTTCCTACAGGAGTAGACCCTTAAGGTGCTATCCTTATTGGGCCGGGCTACACATTAAAGTAAATGAATATGATAAACTTACTTGATCAACAATTCCAGTTTCACTGTGACGTAAGCTTATGCTGTGATCACGCCTTGTGTAACGTAAAGCTTGTCCCTGTGCCTCCTCCTGAGATATTGGGGTGGTCTTTCCAATGATAACATCCTCACCAGATACTCGTGTGCCCTATTTCATAATAATAAATTAGTTCTTGCAAAATTCCTTGGGAACAGAACGAAAAGCATAAATTCAGATATGCTTACTGGTGGGGCAAGACCATCATCATCCAGCTTATCATAAGAACCATGTCTCATTCCCTGAAAAATGAAACTTGGTAAGAAACCACCAACAACAAAACCAATATTCTTTTCCAAATAAAAATTGTTAAGCAAGAATAGTTATTCGCTACAGCTACCAAAGCCAAAGTTCTCACCATGGTGTTAGCTCTATCAGGACGGCCAAAATCTTCTTTGACCAGGGTTCCCATCTTCTTCTCTTCATCTCTATAACAAGTTAAGAATACAGCATATTATTAAAATCACAAACATGGCAATCAAAAGGAGAAAAATATCTAATTATTGGCAGACATACCTATATGAACGGAAAAATAAAGACCGAAAGAATCCACGGTCTATTGACGATTGGTTCATGATGACAGAATCTTCTTGATTATAGCCAGAGTAACAGGCAATGGCTACAATGGCATTCTAAGACACAAGGGTGGTAAATGTATTAGAATATTTTAATTATCAACATAATGATAAAATTATATAAATAAAGGAAGCAAAAATTTACAATTCCAGCTGGGAGTTGACGAAAATGAAGATGCTCCATGGCTCTTGTAGTGACCAGTGGCTTTTGTGGATAATATAAAACATAGGCCAAGGTATCCTAAGTAATGGAGCAAAAACGTAAAGTAAAATCAAGTGTCAAGTAAAATCCAGTGTCAAGTAAAATACACAAACAGAAAAACAGGCACATATTAATCATTAAAAAGAAGCAAACAATACCATTCGAAACTGGTAGTTGGTAACATATATTCCCATTGCTTGCTTTCCCATTGCAGACTGATAAGTATTACGTGGGGACTGATTTCACCAGCCAAAGGTAAGTGAGATGGATAATGTGTATTAATCAGAATGAGTACACAAAAAACACCATACTTACCTGATTGTGATCAGGAAATGGTATGATGGAAGCACATACACCCAAAATCAGTGATGGGTGGATTTCACAATGAGTGTAAGTATCAGAATACGCATCTTCTGGATTGATCCTAGCTTGTACAAGATCCTGCAACATTTATTCAATAATCATTTTTTGTTGCTTTATAGCCTCTTCATTTGCATTTAGGAACCTATATATAAAGGGTATACACTTCCCAAATCAAGAATTATAGTACTAACATTAATTGTCATGGAAATCATTGTAGTCTCTTCTTCTTCCGTGTCAATATATTCTATAAAGCCCTTGGACACTAGATCATGCCATCCGCCATCTTCAGGGGAGTCCTGAAGCAATTGAATAATGAGTTAAGCAATTACTAAAACAATATCAGCTCCTAAGATATACTGCAGTTACCATTTGCTCACCCTCTGTTGTAAAGCATGAATATCCTTCTTCTTTATGAGAAGCCTTTGCTTATCCACGATGAATAAAGGACGACTGCAACGACCATAATCTGTATATATACGCAATTCTTTAAGACGGATATCTCTGACAACTCCAACTTCAGTGTTCACATCAACCTGCACCACACCACAATTAAAACATCACAGCAAAACATATAAGCAACTATAATAAAATGGAAAATAATGCTACCATTATCATTTCTTATCTACTATATCATGCTATCTTTTTTTAATTGGGGTGTGGGGGTTACTATTTACTGACAGATGCATTGAAAAAAAAGGCTGCAAAAAAATCAAAAGTGAAATGATAGTTACCCGACGTCTCAGTTTTCTCAATGTTCTCACCAACATATCAGGGTCACGATGGATACCCATCCAGCAACCATTTACAAAAATTTTTGTGGCTTGGGGAATTACTGCAGGAGAGATTTCCTGTGTGGAAGGAGAATAAACAAATTTAAAGAAGAAATGATATAGAGAGAGAAACAAACTAACTTTATGCAGGAAAGCCATTAACCTCAAAATTCTCTGTGCCCCATTCTTCCAAAAACTCCAGAATAGGATATGCTGCTGAACCAACTGTTATGTAGACCATCAATGCCAGATTCTTCACCAGTCCACAGGCCTATATAATAGCCCAATCACACTCATAAATACCAGAGAGAAAGATGAATTCTTCATAACAAGTAGTAATACAGGCATATGCTTGGAAAGCAAAATACACACTTGTCCTTCGGGTGTTTCTGCTGGACACATCATTCCCCATTGTGAATTATGCAGCTGTCTTGGTTTGGCCAACTTCCCTGGAATAAAAAGGGGAAGGAAGAAAACAATAAAAATTACAACTTGGGCAAACAAGCAATAGTGCAATAGTACTAATCTAAAGAAACAATTGAGAACACATTACTATATTGCATTAATGATATTAATTTATGCAAGCAATGTGCAAGTGGGAGGGACAGATTGAAGGCTGGGATCATGCTTGGATAGCCAAGAAAGTTTACCTTCACGCCCTATTGGGGAATTCAATCTTCGCAGGTGAGATAAAGTGGATGCATAAGTTAAACGATTCAGCACCTGAAGCAGAAGATCAAAAAGATCAGTCCTATTTCTTCTATCCAAGACATAGCAAAATGGTTACTTGAATCATAATGTAATAATTTATATTCACACCTGTGAAACTCCAGCTCTAGTCCCTGCAGCATTTGCTTGCCCCCAATTACCAGTAGCAAGTGAGTATTTAAGTCCACTTGTGATGGTTTTCGCTTTGATAGCAAATTGCAGATTAACATCTTTCCCATTATCAACACACTGCACCATTCATGGGGTACATAGGTATAGGCAATACAAAATGAATACAGCAATAGATGTAATTTGAAGTCAGAACAAACCTTCTGTACATATCCCCTGACATCTCTCGTTAGCTTTCTGAATAGCTGCATCACAAAGTTTCAATAGCCAGGAATTGACTAATCAGATAATTACTACATAAAAAGACAAATGAAATTGGGTAATATCATAAACAAACCATTCTAAAAAGACCACCAAGTAAAGGACCAGCCAGATCCAGCCTCTTGTTTCCATAATGATCCCTATCATCCTCAGCCCTCCGCCCAAGTGCACACAGCAGTAGCCGGTGAATGATATATCTGTGGGGTAATGGTAATATAATAAATACTCACTAAGTCATCAAAATGAAAACACAGGATCTGAAAAAGAATAAACTTACCCAAAATAGTAAGCTTTCTTGGTCTCACAATATTCTCCAACGCCAACATGAGGGAGCATCTCCTTTTGAAGGATCTCCTTAGCATACCTGCAGAGTATCATACAAGTGTAACCCTTACTCAATAAAGGGTGTCACGCAAATAATACTCGGGTTGTATAGAAATTCAACTCAACTTACTTAATTCTCTTTTCCTTGGTTACACCTACAGTTGCTCCTCTTTTCCCAATGTAGTCAAGTGCAACCTGCAGTTAAGATAAATTTATTGGAAATAAAACAAAATTACCTAATAGATACTTGGGATCAATTTTGCAAAAAGGTGGAGAGATTGATAAGGATGTAAATCATAGAATTAGAGCAGAGTGGATGAAATGGCGGAGTGCATCTGGGTTTTTGTGTGACCGCAAAATTATCCTTAAGTTAAAAGAAAAATTCTATAGAGCAGCTGTAAGACCTGTAATGTTATATGGAGCTGAGTGTTGACCAGCACATAGGGTAACAGAAATGAGGATGTTAAGGTGGATATGTGGTTATACGAAGATGGATAAGATAAGAAATGAAGATATTAGACGAAAGGTAGTAGTAACACTGGTAAGTGAATAGATGCGGGAGCATAGATTGAGGTAGTTTGGACACGTAATGAGACTTCCCCTGAATGCTCTTGTAAGAACAAGGTTTGTTACGAAGAGCTCGTTACAAAGAGAAGTAGAGGTAGACCGAAACTTACCAGGAAAAAGGTAATTAAACAAGACTTAATGGAATGGGATATAGATTGGCGGAAGGTGTGTCTTAGAACAGAATGGAGAAAAGCTATAAGTGTGGTGGAGGGTTAGACCCGTTATTATCTCTATGTTCCAAATTGGTCTATTTTTAGTTCATTTCCTCTTCATTTTTTCCCTCCTTCTTTCACCCTTCTTTTCTTTTATCTTATTTTTCTTTTCCTTTGTCTTATTTCTCCTTTTTTTTTCAACTTTTTTCTATCTATCATTGGGTTCATCCACCACCGACCCCAATTAACTTGGGTTAAAGGTGTTATTGATGTTGATGTTGGAAAACAAAATTACCTAATGCTAAATACATCTTCTATACTTATAATAAAGGTCATACCCATCTTCTATGTACACATTTTTTAGACTGTTTTACCTTTAACTGGACCTAAAAACTACCTCTCAATTACAGCCGTTATTATTATTATTATTAAAGATAACTCAATCATGACAAGGCACAAAGTATCTGTTTTCAACTAGTGGAGTATTAAAAACGTGTATAAAATGATACCATATTTCACTAATAATATAAGTTTTCAATCATCTGAAATTAAAAAGAACCATTCCACTGCAAAATAAGATGATGGCATATGGAAAGGGATTGCAGTAAGGAAGAGAAAAATATGGCAATATATAAAAGGAAATAATTTCAAAGTAGAACACGCAGACTGAAGTAGTGAAGACTTCACTAAGCTGGGTTACAAAAAATATTGCAATTCAGGAAGAAAAGACTATTTGATCTCCTGAGCAAGGGAATAACAAGTCAGAGACTGAAATGGGATGGGACTGTATAATTATCTCATTAGGAATTATTGTAAATTATAGACCAGATAAGAAAGCACTACTGTGGCTGCAATCAAGTATAAAACTAGCATAACCCACCTGTTGATTTTGAATTACAAAGGCTTCTTCCAGGGAAGGACGTAGCAGCTCCATCATTTGAGTATCTGAGAAGTCATAACATATATGCTCTAGAATATCTTTATCAGCAACAAACCCCAATGCTCGAAACACAATAATGATGGGAATTTCAGTTCGAATGTAAGGAAGAGTGGCACGTATATATTGTCCTGAAGAACCCTGAAAGGGTAAAAATCCATAAATCTCAGACAATGCATAAAATCAAACACACAACCACAAAAAACAACTTGCCCAAAAAATTCTACATGGCACAATTAGCATTACCCCTTTGGAGCTAGTCCGAGAGAGCATGCGCACAAACATAGTACTAGGCGGTCTGTTCTGCGACTCTGCCATGGACCGAACTTCGCCCACATAGGCATACTTGTTGGGCTGCCTCTTCTTGAACACATAGACATGGTTGGTGCTCATCTTCTCCTGAGCAATCAGAACCTTCTCACTCCCATTAATAATGAAATACCCGCCTTGATCATACGGACACTCCCCAAGCTCAGTCAAATCTTTCTCTGAATTCTGGTACAACGTGCAATAACTAGACCGAAGCATTATAGGAACCTACCAAGAACAATAACAAAAAAAGAGTAATTAATCACTAATTAATCAAGTCATTGAGCCTAAGCATTGAATAACAATATTAAACTTAGACAGACAGACACCTTGCCGATGAAAACTTTGGTTAAATCCTGAGTCTCGGTGACCTCTTCCCCGTCGTGCCCCTTCTTGATGACCCTTTTGGACACATCAACATACAAAGGAGCAGAATACGTAAGGTTCCGTAACCTAGCAGCCTTGGGGAACAACGTGGCGGTTTCACCATCAGATTCCGTCATCATAGGCTTACTCAAGTAAATCTGACCGAAGCTGATTTTGTAAATAGTCTGCGCAAATTGAATCAAATCAAGTAATCGTAATTGTTAATTGTTTTCTATTATCGGCAAATGTTATTAGTATTGTTAGTATTTGTTAGCAAGATTCAAACCCACAACCTCTCCCCTCTTCCTTCACCCCTGGACCAACCTTATATCTCCGATATTGTTAATTGTTAACCTAACAAAGAGTGCAAAATGGAACAGAAAAAAGAGACAAAAGAAGGTGAATACTTCGGCGAAATCGGATTGGTGACCGGGATTGTGCTGCGACTCGGGTCGAATTTCGATGTCCGCGGACTCGTCGACGATTTCCTGCATGGTGTTTTGGATGAACTCGTCGAAGGAATCGAGTTGCTGTCGAACGAGGCCCTTCTCTTCGAAGTACGCGGAGATAACGGCCCACGCGTCTTCCTGTGTGATCTCTTCCTCGTCGTCGTCTTCCTCCATCATTTGCTCGTCGTACTCCTGTTCCTCTTCCAAATCCATGGCTTCTTCGAGAGACTCGCTCGAGAGAGGTTTACGTTACGTTAGTTAGGTTTGAATTAAGGTTTTGTATTTAATTGAATTTTGTGTTGTTTTGTTGTGCGTGTTGGGATTTTGAGAGAAAAAAACTTCAAAAGAACGACTGTGCCGAAGAGTGAAACCCTAGCAGGGTGGAACCCAAATAATTATGGGTTTGGGTCGAAAAAAGAGAAAGTGAGGAGGAAGTGGTATATATAGGCGAGAGGAGCGGCCAATGGACTTGGACTTTCTCACGAGGAGGTGAGAACGGGGAAATAATATTATTCCAGTAAAAACAAAAATTAAAACAAGTAAATGATTTTCTTTTTAGAGCTTATTTTGAGTACCTGTCAAAATTAAATTATTTTAATGTTTATTAATCAGTGAATAAGGGTTTGAATAATTTTAAAAATAAATAAATTTTCACATGAAAATATATATATATATATAATTTATGTAAAGAAAATTTACAAAAATATAATACGAAGATCATTGCAAATTGATTTTACCATAAAATTGACAATAATGACTTTGCCAATATACAAGTACATGAAGCCACAAATTCATATCTCGTTTTCCTTCTTATGCTTGGTCATTCACATCACATTTTCTTGAAAGGAAAACTAAGTTATTTTTCTTTTTCCTACAAAAGTATGTATATTTATCCTTACCTTTTTTGTTTACCATTACAAGTCTTATTCAAGTCAAATAATATAAAAAATAATAATAATAACTCACACTCATGAGTTCCTTTATAACCATCATAATGTCTAAGCCTCTCTCATTCTTTTTTTTTTTTTTTTTTCATTTCCTACTT
>PYAF01000093.1:1013614-1026585 GCA_007407185.1 Glycine tomentella | reverse complement strand
TCTTCTCTTCAATTTATTCTGACTTTGAAAGTTGACTCAAAACCCTGTTGAAAGGACTCAAGATTCATGTTAGAACACACTAATGAGCGAGTTATACCATTTGCAAGTTGGTCTTGTTGCTAGAAAAAACGTTGATTGAGTTATGTTGCTTAATTTGCATTATCGAAATTTTATGGACATGGGATTGGAACGAGTTTGATTATATTTAAAAATTAAACATCCTAAGCTTTATTTAAATATAAAATATGCTCATTTTCATAACTTTTTCAATTATATATAATTTTTGTAAGATGTTTGATGTGCACTAATTTTGGCTTGCGTCGACTTCTCAAACAATTTTTAAAAGAAAAATAGTTATAAATAGTGTGTCTTATGTTTTTGAGTGATTCCATCGAATGTAAAACCTAGACTCATTTATCTCTACTGTGATATAAAATTAGTTGCATAAATATTTCAAAGAATTAGATTTATACACTAATCTTGTTGACTGTTCTGTTTGTCAATACTATGAAACAATCTGACTTCTTTATTTATTTTTTATAATTTTTTTTAGATTTTTGTTTGATAAGTAAATTTTTCTATTATGAAAATAGGCTTAATTATATTTCCATCAAGATATAGCATGAGCTAAACAAAAATTATTTAAGGTATACAATATTAATATCTTTTAGTTGCTGCTATAAAGTAAATTTTAAAATGAATTTGCATAGTTCTATCAACAAAATTGACTATTTTGATGTAAATGATTTTCAAACTTGATTTATATATGCATGTGAGTAAATTGAAATGTGTTCTTGCTGAATATAATAGATATCATAATAAACTTAACATAAATATAAGTCTCTGTTTATAAAATATGTTATTGACTTAATAATAGTGTAAATTGTATGGAAGTTATGTTGTTGTTGATGGGTTATCAATTTGATGAGTATGTGATTATGTGATTATCTTATAACTAAGAAGTGAAAATTGAAACTTTAAGATTTTAAGATATTGAGGGGGCGTGAGGTTTTTGTAGAGTCATACTAAGTGGACCTTGTCTTATGAAAGGACTTACCATCCTCCGAAAATCCATTTGGGGATTTCGTAGAGTCCTGTTGAGAGGACCTTGTCCGATGAAAGGATATGTCGCTCTTCGAAATTCTTGTCAGTGTTCTGTAGAGTCTCGTTGAGTAAACCTTGTTCTGTGAGAGAATATGTCACCCTTTAGAACAACCATTTTCCTGGATGCTCCATAAAATCTTCCTAAGCGAACCTTGTTCTGTGAGAGAACATGTTGTTCTCTAGAGGTACGAGTGATTTGGCACATCCACATAGTCCTACTGAGAGGACCTTGTCCTGTGAGAGGGTAACCTTTGTTTTATTAAAAGCTATAATGAAAGATGTAATAATTTATAAGCCCCTGTGAGAGAGCAAGACTTAAAATCTTTAACCACCATATACAATAATGATTTAAGTAGTTGTGAAAGGGAAAAATGGGAACTTGTTAAATAATTATTAAATTGTCATAATAAGTTTGTACTTGTTGTTTGACTTGTAAAAATATGTTTTCTTATTTCTTTAATATGATAATTTCTTAAATTTAAAATATTGCATGAATTTTCATTATATATATGTTTTATCTGTTTGGTTAGGTTACCCTTGCATTGTTTGTCAGTGTGTGACTACGATGATCATGACATTCACGGGAACAGATGGTGGAAACTCGACCTTGTGACCTTTTCTCTTTGGAGCTATGCCCTAGCATCCAGGGCCTTAAGCAAGGATGGATGCTACTTCCGAATGTGCTGGCTTTTCCTTATGACAAGTTACTTTTGATATGTTATGTTCCCAATGGTATTATTGTGATGACTCATCCCTTGATATTTCTGTGACTTTCAAGGAGATGATGCATACTCTTGGACATACCCCCTCTGGGATACCTTACAAGACTAGTGATGCTTGTCATTATAGGGGTTTGTTCCGTGGACATGGACATGGTCATGGCTTTGGTTGTGGACGTGGCGGTTTTGGTGGCCCTATTGGCAATGGCGGGCCATTTATTCCTCCTCGTTGCCCTTAGTGGGCTATGACTATATGTATTTTTTTTTGTTAATAAGCCAGTGTTAGGGAGTGAGTCTTTGTATTCCCTTCTTCTTTTGTTGTATTATATATGATAGAGGGTACACTAATGACTATATCATACTCCACTTACTCTTTGAGATAATTTTTACTTCCTATATATCTAGAGAGTCATGAGGTAGATGCCATCTCGCTCAGTACTCTTAGGATATGAACATATGTTATGTAAAATAGTTTTATGCATGTTGAATTATCTATATTTTTGCGTTGGCATTAATCACCCAAGCGTGAAAAAAATTAGCTAACAATTTATTAATTAAATTGATTTAGAGTTTAATTGAAACTAAAATGAAGTAATAACTTTAGTAACACATGTAGGTGTTACATTTAACAACCAAGTTGATTGTTGTTATAATTATTATAATTGTAATCAATTTTTATTTGGATAGGTAGGTTGAAAAGTGATTTTAAAATAATTATTTTTATTTGAATATAACACAAAATTAACTTTTATATAATAAAAAATTGTGAAAACAACCAAAAAGGATTAAAAAAATTGTGGAAAAAAATCGTAAGTTACAAATTTTCATATTAAAAAGTAGATTATTCTAAATACTCAACACCAATATTATAATGACCCAAATAATATATATACTATTTTGCAAGCAGGTTTTTTTTAGAGAGAAAACAACAAAAATCACAAGTTTTTAGCATAAAATCTTAGTATGAATAGGCAAATGGAGAATTATGCATTTTTAATAGAAGATACATTAGTTGTGAAATATTGTAAGAAAAAGGTGTGGAAGACATTATTCAAGATAAATTAGAAGTCGTGAGTTGAATTTTTAAAACAAATATTGACAAAGATAATAAATATTTTGTTCAAGAAATATGATAATAGAAAAAACTTGGATAAGTTAATGATTTGGTAATGATAACATTATCAAATCAATGTGTTATGTTAGTAAGTCATTGGTTGAATTGCCTAAACTTATATGTTGTATTATTGTAATAATGTAAATAGTTAAAAAATACATATGATATTTTGAAGTAATATTTGGTATGATCTAACAAGAGAACAATTTGGAAACATTCAATCAATTTGGGAAAAGAAATATCAAAGGTTTTGGATCTTCTTAAAATTTAGGTTGAGTTTTAAGTATAAATGTTCATAAATCAATCCAATCCAATATGGATCAAAAAAAGCGATCCAAATTATTGAAAATCGAATAAATAAAAAAATTGAACAAATCAAAAAATGAAAAATCAATTTTTTTTATCGAATTAGATCGGATTTCAAATTTAAATTTAGAAATCGATTCAAAGTGAACTTATACATAAGATTATTTTTTAATAAATTTATAATATCACTCATTCTATAACTTATATCTATTTTTATATATTCTATTATTAGTTATATAATGACATATAAATAAAATATTTGATATTTAAATTATTTTTATTACATATCTTATTTTTTGTTTAGTATTTTGTAAAAAACATTGAAAGTGAAATTCAAACTGAAAATCAATTTAATCCAAACCATTTTAAATTGGATAGGATCAAATTAAAATTTAAACTAAATCGATTGAATGATAAATTAACAAAATAGAAATAATTAAATTAAATGATTTTTCTTTTCTAAATTGATCAAATCCAATCCGTTAACATCTAATTCTAAATCCCAAATTATAATTACCAAACATCGAATTTCGAAGTATTAATCATGTCACAAGCTAAGGAATAGTCAATCACATGTCAAACTTATATTATTAATCAACTAAATGCTTAAAATATATCAACTAATCTCAAACATAACAATCTATCCCTAATATGTCTCACTGAATCAATGGTATCATCCCATATATTGATCCATATGGGGGATAAAGCATCTTGAACCACCGTACACCATCGTGGACCGCCTCTTGCACCATCCCTCGAGGAGGTTGTTGGCGACAACGATTCAATTTTTCTTTATCTTTTCTCTTTTTTCTCCCTTTCTCCATTAGAGGAGGTTCTGCCTCCCCCTTTCTTTTTCTCTTCTATGTTTTTTATCTTGTTATTCGCATCTATAAATTTCATTCACCAAACCAGGTCGACAAACCCAAGAATCACTTTGGCCCCCCTTTGTTTCTCGCTTCATGTTTGTCACTGGAAAGGAAAATTACACGTTCCTCTACAACAGGCTTCTCAATGGCTATGCCAAATATGCGCTTAAACCATTTGAACCACAAATCACCACCATGAACCACAACTGCGAACCACCACCATAAACCCAAACCAACCCATCGCAAACCACTAACCTGAATCAACTATGGACCCGCGCCCAAGACTACCATGACACTGTTGGAGTTTATGTTTAAACTCCATGAGTTAAGAATAAGAGGTGGGTTGGAATAGGTTAGGAAAAAGGGAAAGTAAAAGTGTGCGTGAAAAACGAACGGTTGCAATAGTTCACCGCCAATGGTTGCGATGGTTCGCCGCTAACAATCTTCAACATGATTGTTTGTTGTCTATATATAGACAGAGGCAATCAGAAAAAATAAGAAGTTTTTTTCCCTCATATTCTCGCTTACATGTTGTTGCACTTTCATATCACATAAATTCTTGATTCTGTGTATAGTTCCTCAAGCATTTGCTTTGTTCTTTTGGGTTGTTGATTGGTAGTGCCACCGATCTTCAGACGTTAATCTGTTCTATCATGAGAGGCAATTTTCATCAACCTTTGGCATCAACTGGAGGGAACAGATTGTCTTAAGGAGACAACCTTATTGGACTCGGATCCTTTCATCTCTCTACATTTGTTCATGTTTCATACTCATCATACAGGTTCTGTTTAAATCATTTTGTGCAATTGTAGTATATTATATTGTCTCTCTTGACTACTCAGATTTTGACCCTTGTGCAATTGGATGTATTCCAATTCTAAAGTATTAATTATCAATAACAATCTTGAGACAATTTGATTTGTATCTGGGTTCAGTATATTATATCTTTATGTATTATATAATGTTTTCTACTCTCTGTACTTTTAAACGATTAATCTGTACGATTAATCATTGTTTCTATTTGTGTAACAGAAATGACCTCGACAAGTGCAAACTTGGTCAACAACAACAAGGCTCCCTCTGTTTCGACTCCTGCTGAAAAGTCTAAAAAATTCAATGGGGTTGATTTTAAGCATTGGCAACAGAAAATGTTGTTCTACTTGACAACCCTGTGTTTGAAACGTTTTCTCAAGGAAGATGCTCCGAAGTTGGAAGAAGGAGACGAACATGATAAAGAGAAGGTTGTTGCGGTTAATGCATAAAAGCATTATGATTTCCTATGCAGAAACTACATCCTCAATGGTCTAGACAATTCCTTGTATGATGTGTATAGCACTTTCAAAACCAGTAAGGAACTGTGGGATAGTCTAGACAAGAAATACAAAACAGAAGATGTTGGCTTGAAGAAATTCATTGTTGGCAGATTTCTGGACTTCAAGATGGAAGACTCTAAGAATGTGATGAGTCAAGTGGAGGAACTTCAAGTGTTAGTGCATGAAATTTATGCTGAGGGGATGACCCTGAGTGAATCACTTCAGGTTGCTGCAATTATTGAAAAATTACCACCATTGGAAGGATTTCAAGAACTATCTCAAGCACAAGCGCAAGGAGATGACACTTGAAGATTTGATAATGAGATTGAGGATAGAAGCAGATAACAAAGTTGTTGAAAAGAAATTTGGCAACAATCCTATGGTCTCTAGGGCTAATGTTGTTGAAGAGGGATCAAAGTCCAAGAAGCGAAAATATTTCGATGATGGAAATGCTAAACAAGGCAAAGGTAAAGGCAAAAAGTTCAAAGGCAATTGCTACAATTGCGGTAATACTGGCCACCGTGCAAAGGATTGCAAAAAGTCACAGAATTCCAAGAAGAAGAAGACCACTCAAGCCAACTTGGTTGATACCGCTTGTGGAGAAGTTGGAAATCTCAACTTAGCAACACTGGTGTTGGAGTGTAACCTTGAAAGGGACTCTAAGGAGTGGTGGGTGGATATCGATGCTACTAGGCATGTTTGTTCATCCAAGTGGATGTTTTCTTCCTACACCCCTGTGAAGAATGATGAGAAGCTCTATATGGGTAACTCTTCTACTTCAAAAGTTGAAGGTATTGGAAAGGTGGCTTTAAAGATGACTTCTAGCAAGGTTGTAACACTTAATGATATGCTTGATGTGTCTGATATTCGCAAGAACTTAGTGTCTGAATCCCTTCTGAGCAAGAATGACTTTATAACTTGTATTTGTTTCTGATAAGTTTGTACTTACTAAGAATGATGTGTATGTAGGAAAAGGATACCTTAGTGAGGGCCTTTTCAATATGAATGTAATGACTGTAACCAGTGGTGGTGTTAGTATTAATAATAATGTTACTTTTGTTTACTTGCTTGAGTCTTCTAATTTATGGCATCAAAGATTAGGACATGTTAATTTTAAATCAATTAAAAGTTTAGTTAATTTAGATTTATTGTCTAAAGTTGAATGTTCTAATACTAAATGTCAAGTATGTGTTGAATCAAAAGTTTCAAAATTACCTTTTTCTTCTGTTGATAGATCAACTGAACTGTTAGATTTAATACATACTGATATATGTGATATGAAATTTGTACCATCTAGGGGTAATAAGAAATATTTTATTACTTTTATTGATGATTGTAGTAGATACTGTTATATTTATTTACTTAATAGTAAGGATGAAACACTTGTGGCTTTTAGGCAATATAAAAATGAAGTTGAAAATCAACTTAACAAGAAAATTAAGGCTATAAGGAGCGATTATGGGGGAGAATATTATGACCCCTTCGAGGAATTATGTATAAAGTATGGTATTATACATCAGACGACTGCTCCTTATACACCGCAATCAAATGAGATTGCAAAAAGGAAAAATCAGACATTAAAAGAAATGATGAACGCTATGTTAATCATGTCTAGTTTACCACAAAACTTGTGGGGGGAAGCCATTTTGATGGCAAACTATTTATTAATAGAGTTCCTCACAAGAAGACAAAAAGCAAACCATACAAAGTATGGAAAAGAAAGCAACCATCCTTGAAATACTTGAAAGTGTGGGGGTGCTTGGCTAAGGTCGTGGTTCCTAAACCCAAAAGGTTGAAGATCGTACCTAAAACCGTAGATTGTGTATTCATTGGTTATGCACTTAATAGTAGTGCTAGTCGATTTTTGGTTTATAAATCCGATGTCTCGGATATACATGTTAATACGATTATTGAATCAAGGGACGCTAGGTTCTTTGAGGATATATTTTCGTATAAAAAGGTATATGAACCAAGTGGTAATGACAATGATAATGTTGTGAGACCTCGGGAGACTACAACTAGTGTTGATCCTGTAGAGGATGAGCCTAGACGTAGTAAGAGGCAAAGGACCACCACATCCTTTGGACCTGATTTTCTAACATATTTGTTAGAAAATGAGCCTCAGACATATAAAGAAGCTGTAACGTCCCTAGACGCACCATTCTGGGAAGAGGCTATCAATAGTGAAATTGAATCCATCCTATCGAATCACACTTGGGAATTGGCAGACCTTCCTCCTGGCACTAAGCCTCTAGGAAGTAAATGGGTCTTCAAAAGGAAGATGAAGGCAGATGGCACTATTGATAGATATAAAGCTAGGCTTGTAGTCAAAGGCTACAGGCAACGTGAAGGTCTCGACTACTTCGATACCTATTCACTTGTTACAAGGATTACGTCCATTAGGATGTTAGTCGCGCTAGCAGCGTTGAATGGGTTAGAACTACATCATATGGATGTTAAGACAACTTTCTTAAATGGAGACCTAGAAGAAAAGATCTATTTGGAACAACCTGAAGGGTTTGCTGTTCCAGGACAAGAACGTAAAGTTTGTCACTTAATTATATCCCTTTACGGGTTAAAGCAAGCTCCAAAACAATGGCATGTGAAGTTTGATAAAGTTATGTTATCGAACGGTTTTAGTATTAATGAATATGACAAGTGTGTCTATATTCAAAATACTGAGAAAGGGTTTGCCATGGTCTGTCTTTATGTAGACGACATATTGATAATGGATAGTAATAATCAAATGATTAAAGCTACTAAGCAATTACTTGCCAGCAAATTTGACATGAAAAATTTGAGAGGAGCAGATGTTATTTTGGGTATCAAAATCCATAGAACATCAAGAGGGTTGGATTTATCACAAAATCACTATATTGCTAAAATTCTTGAAAAATTCAAGAGTTTAAATATAACTCCTGTGAAGAACCCCATAGACTCTAGTCTTCGACTATTGAAGAATACTGGCAAAGCTGAAGCACAAAAGGAGTATGCTCAAGTATTAGGCAATCTTATGTATGTTGTGAATTGCACTAGACCTAATATTGCTTATGCAGTGAGCATGTTGAGTCGCTTTACTAGTAGTCTAAACGTGTATCATTGGAAAGCTATGGTAAGAGTTTTAGGATACCTAAAGCACACTCAAAACTTTGGTTTGCATTACGAGAATTACCCTGCAGTTATTGAAGGATATTGTGATGCAAACTGGATCACCGGTTCTAATGACACTAAATCCATAAGCGGATATGTGTTCACCCTTGGTGAGGATGCTGTATCTTGGAAATCGTCCAAGCAAACATGCATTGCAAGATCAACTATGGAAGCAGAATTTATTGCTTTAGATAAAGCCGGTGAGGAAGCCGAATGACTTCATAATTTTGTTGAGGATGTTCCCAGTTGGCCAAAACCAGTACCAGCTGTAGGCATACATTGTGATAGCCAAGCCACCATTGGAAGGGCCAGGAACGTCATGTATAACAGCAAGTCTAGACATATACGTCGTAGGCATGATACCATAAGACAACTACTCTCGAATGGAATCATCTCAATAGACTATGTGAGGTCTAAGAGAACCTAGCGGATCCATTAACTAAAGGGGTTCCTAGAGAGTTAGTTGAAATTTTGTCGAAAGGAATGGGTTTAAGGGCTATCAATTGTTGATCATCGCGGTAACTCTACCTTGATGAGTGGAGATCCTACAAACCAGGTTCAAAGAGACAACTAAGTCATGATCGACTATTAAACACTGTGGAGTTTTAAACTCATACTCATTCCTATGACAAGACAGTGTATATGAGGGTAAGCATAACAACTTTTAATGGTTTCTTAATCTGATGTGTTCAGATGATGTATGTGGAGGTATATAACAAGAAATCACCTATGTGAGTGTGAAGTGGAGACCGCTTCAATGAGAACTTAAAAAGGCCAATTCTCTACAACACTCGCAGAATCAGGCAGGTGTCCACGGCCAAAATGGACACAACAATGAGGACTAGCAATGCTTGTAAAGCAATAGTGTGTCTTCTATTGTCTTGGTATACACAATAAGTGTCGATGATTCAAGGCATCACAACACGGATTGACCTAGTATACTCGATAGGTTTACACTAGAGAACGTTCAAAGGTAACCCCTACCTATCTCGATGCAATTGTTTCTCGCCGAGGAAACACACTTGCATACATATTCATATGCATTTAGTAATGTTGAGTTGATCTCTTATTCATGTGGGGGATTGTTGGAGTTTATGTTTAAACTCCATGGGTTATGAATAAGAGGTGGGTTGGAAAAGGTTAGGAAAAGGGAATGTAAAAGTGTGCGTGAAAAAACGAATGGTTGCGATGGTTCACTGCCAACGGTTGCGATGGTTCACCGCCAACGATTGCGATGGTTCACCGCTAATGGTTACTATGGTTCGCCGTCAATAGTCTTCAACATGATTGTTTGTTGTCTATATATAGACACAGAGGCAATAAGAAAAAATAAGAAGTTTTTTTTTTTTTTGATATTCTCGCTTACATGCTGCTTTACTTTCATATCACATAAATTCTTCATTCTTTGTGTGTGGTTCCTCAAGCATTCGTTTTGTTCATTTGAGCTGTTGATTGGTAGTGTTACCGATCTTCAGAGGTTGATCTGTTCTATCCTAAGAGATAATTGTTCATCAATCTTTGACATCAATTAGAGGGAATAAATTGTCTTAAGGAGACAACCTTATTGGACTCGGATCCTTTCATCTCTCTACATCTGTTTCTGTTTCATACTTATCATACATGTTCTGTTTAAATTGTTTTGTGCAGTTGTGTCAGATTCTAACCCTTATGTAATTAGATGTATTCCAATTCTAAAGTATTAATTATCAATTAGGTACACTAGATCCACACATGTTCCCTCCCTTTACCCATCATTTCGTAAAAAATAGTGTGTTGAAGGGAGATGTGATCTCCAATGAGCAAGAGCGAGGCCAGCAACAGAGATGACACGACGCGGTGTTGACAGAGGGCGAATGTAAGCGTGCCGTTGTTGTTGTCCGTACAAGCACACAACACAAGCAAAGTTTGCAAGCACACACTATTTGGAGTTTGGACCACGAGAATTGTCAATATAAAATTGAGGCCGTTGGATCCAAGTGTTTGGGTCGACAATCACGAACGTTTTAGATTGTACCAACACTTTTTTATTTTTGGTTGAATTAGTTTTTTATCCTTTAATTGAATTTTTGTTCGTTAATTTTTTCGGTTCAATTGGTTTTTTTTTCTTTATTCCATTAAGTTCTCTTATTTTTAAAATAATTTCAATTGGGTTGTTATTATCAATTTTTACTAACGATGTTAATTGTAAAATCATATAGTCGTTGTCGTGTTTTTCTCTTCTTTATTTTTTAAACACATAGACACAAATATAATATCATTTGAAATTTACATTAAAAACTTAATTAAATCTATTTTCAAAATTAGAGGACTCAATTGAAATAAAAAATAGAAGATCAAATAAAAAATAAATTAGAAAAAAATAATTTAATATTTATTTTCTTCTCGTATACTTTTCGTAACAGTTTGATTATGTTAAAGAAAAAACTGAAAAATAATTTAAATTAAAATAAGGAAAAAGAATATGAGACTCATGTTATTTTAAAACAATATACTCAGTAATTCTTTTCCCACAACCAAACCAAGGAAGGCTTCATGTGTCCACTCTTCCAATGAATCCTTTACGATAAGGCTAGCATTCTTCAAAACTCACCCAATCAGAGAACGCCACGTGGAAGTTTCGGATGGCTGTTAAACATGTCAGCAAATTAAAACGAAACATCGCACACCATATCCCTCTGCAACAGAAACTCAAACTCAACCGTTCACACACACACTCAGCGTGATACTAAGTACGTACGTCGTCGTTTTAACCCTCGACTTGAATGAATGCCATGGTGAGGAGGAATGAGTGATAACTATAAAAGCAGTGCCGTATACTAAAAACGACAACAGAATGGAGTGCGTTGCGGCGAGGAACTTGGCGGCAATGGCGTTTTGCGTGAGTCCTTCGTCGTCGAGGTTGAGGTTGCGACGGAAGAAGCTGTGGAGAAGACGAGCAGTGTCGTCGTCGTGCGGCTGCCGCAGCGTGCGGTGGTTGAAGGTGGAGGCAAAGGCGGGGAGCGAGAGCTGCGTGGCGACCAAAGAGGACTTCGCCGACGAGGAGGATTACGTGAAGGCCGGTGGCTCCGAACTCGTTTTCGTACAAATGCAACAGAAGAAAGCCATGAAAATGCAGTCCAAGCTCGCGGATAAGGTTTTTGGTTCTCTCGCTTATGCTTCTTGGATTTTGATTGTTGTTGTTGACTTCTTGTGTGTTGAATGTGGAGCTTCGTTTTGATCGATCCTGAAAGGTACATGAGGATTGGATGAATTTTCGTGCTGTGTTTTTTGTTGGAAAATTAGTGGATAATGTTTTACGCTTTATTTTTTTTCGCTTTTAGGTTACTGTAGACTACATTATCAGATATTTACGTCAATACAAAGTTTACAATTATTTTAAAAATATGTAGGTTACAATAATCTGTAAGAACTAAGAACTAAGAATTACGATTTTTTTTGTGAATGCTGTAAGAACTTAGAAGTAAGATTATCTTGATATGAATAAAATTTCATAAAACATAAATAATAAGTATATAATTATAATTAAACAAATCCAATTAATAACATACTTTTTTGAATATTACTAAAATAAAAAACTATAAATTACTTCCTATTAATTACAAATTGAAATAGTATTGACAACCCATTTCTTTCTCAAAATCATCTACGGAAAAGACAATTTCCATTTTTAGTTCATCAAGGAACAATGTTTTTTTTCTTTTATCTTATACATGTTTTCATATTATACTTGTATTGTATTTTTTTTAAAGCTTGAATACTTCACCGTTATGTATCGAAGTATGTGAGAGTATCGATATGGGATACAAATACATGAAGCAAAATTAAGTAGGAGTGCTTCTTAGGTCATCTTGAGAAACTAATGATAAAAACGTGATTGAGTTTTTTCTTTTTTAATATAAGGAATTGCGTTAGATTTCTTTAGTACATACTGATATTTGAGTTGTGTGGATGAAGTTGAGGTGTGATGGGTTTTGCTGTGATGATCTTTTTGTTTGGTGAGAGTGAAGCCATTATTTAGTTGTGTGGATGAAGTTGAGGTGTGATGGGTTTTGGCTGTGATGATGATCTTTGTGTTTGGTGATAGTGAAGCCATTGTTAAGTGCTATACACTGATGCACCGATTTTGATGGTTGCGGAGATGCATAACAAAATTGTGTTTTGGATTTCTGTTATCTTACTGAGAACCTGTTGTTAACCACACTTGCAGTTGCCACCTATAGGAGATGATATACTGGATCTAGTTGTGATTGGTTGTGGTCCGGCTGGTCTTGCTCTTGCTGCTGAATCAGCCAAGTTAGGACTGAAAGTTGGGCTTATTGGTCCGGATCTCCCTTTTACAAACAATTATGGTGTGTGGGAGGACGAATTTAAAGGTATCGTTCTTGCTGCATCATTCTAC
>PYAF01000093.1:990225-1013514 GCA_007407185.1 Glycine tomentella | reverse complement strand
TGATATACTGGATCTAGTTGTGATTGGTTGTGGTCCGGCTGGTCTTGCTCTTGCTGCTGAATCAGCCAAGTTAGGACTGAAAGTTGGGCTTATTGGTCCGGATCTCCCTTTTACAAACAATTATGGTGTGTGGGAGGACGAATTTAAAGGTATCGTTCTTGCTGCATCATTCTACTGATATCATCTTTGTATCAGATATATGCTATTTATTTAAATATTGTCTCGGCCAACCCCAATCAGCCCTAACCCATATGGAATAGGGCCAAAATGCCTCATGGTCATGTGGGTTAGCGATAATAAGGACAATAACAACAGACTTGTTTTAATAAATGAGGTCGGTTACTTGTATCACTTAACATCAATGGATGCGATAAAAAACCAAATTCTCATAAATGCAAATATTATTTACAAATTAGATTTCCTATAACGTTCTAGTTGGTGTTTTATTGGTTTCACGTGACTAAAAACCATACAATTTATTCTCTTCCGGTGGCTATTTCTTTGTGCATGTTCAAACCACTTTAATCAATTTTTGTTTTTCATTTTTTAAACAAAAAGTGTTGTACCAATATCTCTTTGTTACAAGCATTCTGTATCCCATCCTTTTTTATGCCACCTTACCATAAAGTATAACCAGGTGTATAGTATTACGATAAAGTTTCCCTTTCAGCTTTAATTAGTACTTTGTGGTTGCTAATAACCCTTTATGTCTTTCTCCCTTTTAACAATCAAATTTGTTATATAAAAAAAATCCAATTTGTATCTTGTATCTTCATTAATTTTCCCATTATTTTATACTACTGATCCCATATACTTAAACTTAGAAACTTGTGGGTACGACATCTTCTATTTTTATCTCCATAGCATTTTCCTTTGGTGTCTTGCTAAAATTATAATGCATATACGTAAACTTAAAAATTTGTGGTATGACTTCTAAGAGCTCAAGCTTAGAGCTAACATTTTCCCTGGAATCTTCAATTAGAACTATATAATCTGCAAATGGCATACATTTAGGGATAAACTTTTGAGCTAACTCTTTCAATATTAATTTTGTGAACTTAAGTTATACATGCCTAACAAATTTCATTTAGGTGGATAAATTTCTCTGTCCACTTATATGAAAAGAAAATAAAAAAGGTAACATACATGAGCTTCTTCATATGCTAAAATCAACTTATGCATGTTACCTTATGGAGAAGTTAAATTAATAAAGCTATAAAAGCTCAATTCATTTTAGTGGAATTTCTAAATGCTTATAAATTCTGTTGAACTGTAAAACTCTGATATTTTGTAGGTTTTCAATTTGGAGTTTTGACATTTTGCCCTAAAAAGCAAGATTTTTTCTTTTTGACAGATGCATACTTGCTTAGTTGATCTTATGCATTGATGAACACAATTAATTCATTATAATTTCAGATCTCGGACTTGAAGGTTGCATTGAGCATGTTTGGAAGGATACCATTGTCTTTCTCGACAATAAGGACCCCATTTTTATTGGTCGTTCCTATGGACGTGTCAGTCGGCATCTGCTTCATGAGGAATTGTTAAGAAGGTACAACCGTCTAACTGTTGGTGATATATTTACTATCACTGTTATCTTACTAATTGTAATTTGATTTCCTAATAACAATTATTTTATTTATTTTTGTAGATTTTTGATTCATATTAATTTTCCCTAGGTGTGTCGAGTCAGGTGTCTCGTATCTTAGCTCAAGAGTAGAAAGTATTATTGAGGCAAGCAATGGTCATAGTCATGTTGTCTGTGAATATGACAATGTAGTTCCCAGCAGGTATGACAACTCACATGCTTCTAAATTTTTTATCCATTTATCTATATATATGGAAACTTCTGACATGTTATTATAGGCTTGTTACTGTTGCATCAGGAGCTGCTTCAGGGAAACTATTGCAATATGAGGTCGGGGGTCCAAAGGTTTCTGTCCAAACAGCTTATGGTGTGGAAGTTGAGGTTGGAGGCTGGCTCTATGTTTCTGTTTCTCAGTTTACTACTAAGTGTTTATTTTATTGATTGATGCTAGTATCATTAAAATTATCTTGCTTATTAACATTAATTGTTGAGAAGCCTTTATCATATTTCCTGATCCTGAAGGTCCACATTTCTCCTCTCCTGCATCTTTTTAATATGTGACCTACGAAAATCGCTTGTTTGGTGTAGTTAATATCAGTGAATTGTTATTCTGTAAACGGAAGCAGTCTGGTAACAAGCTACTTTTTCATTTCTTTGACTATTTGGTTTCTATACATTTTCATTAATAACACAGTTTATAAGTCTGTTTAAATCAGACCAAAATTGGTGCTTCTTTTTGTCATACCTTTTTAATACATCATCATCATCATTATCATCATCATCATCATCAAGAGCACCTTTAACCCAAGTTAATTGGGGTCGGTGGTAGATGAATCCAATGATAAATCGAAAATAGGACAAAAGAGAGAAACAAAGCTAAAATAAAAGAATGGTGAAAGGAGAAAAGAAGAGGAAAAGAACTAAACAAGGGAATGATTGGAACATAGAGCTACTAATGGGTTTAACCCTCCACCAAGCTTATAGTTTTTCTCCACTCCGTCCTAAGACATACAGTTCGCCAATCTATATCCCACTCCATTAGGTCTTGTTAAATTAATACAATTAAATTAATTAATATACTCTGCTTAAGCAAATCAATTTTTGGAGCTCATTTGCAAAGTGCAAAATGACAATATAAAAAATAACAGTAACATTTTTGGTAAAAAAAAATCAAGAGATTGTTATTAGGTCAGGTAGTATTTTAATATTAATCTTTCTTCTTCCATCGCTTTAACCATTTATCATGTTTATATTTTTATTAAAAAAAATTTAAATACATAAGATGTGATAGCCTGTAATGATGACATTTTTTTTTGTTACAATATCAGGTGGAAAACAATCCTTATGATCCAAATCTGATGGTTTTCATGGATTACAGAGACTACATGAAGCAAAATGTTCAATGTCCAGAAGCAAATTTTCCAACTTTTCTTTATGCAATGCCCATGTCCCGCACAAGAGTGTTCTTTGAGGTTTGCTCCATGTTTTTTAGTGTTTTACATTACGTGTTACAGTTCTGTTAACTCTTAATGCAAAAATGCCAATTGCAGGAAACCTGTTTAGCGTCAAAAGATGCCATGCCTTTTGATTTACTAAAGAAGAAGCTCTTTTCGAGATTAAATACAATGGGGATCAGAATTACAAAAACTTATGAAGAGGTAAGGTATTGGAAATGCTAGGTTTGACTGTTGATTATGTATATATAAGGAGAACAGTTTTGGAGTTGAAATCCTGTGCTTCCCTTCATAACTGTGTGTTATCCTCAAGCTCAGTTTTCAGCTGTCCTTGGAGCTTTTACATTATAATTTTTAAATAATAATATGATATGTAAAAGCTCTTCTAGTGCATCTAAGCATCTCTTGCGTCTGAATCTGAATTTTAAGTGCCCAAAAGAAATTAACTTTCATCTATAAATTTTTATATAGGAATGGTCTTATATCCCAGTTGGTGGATCCTTACCGAACACAGAACAAAAGAACCTTGCATTTGGTGCAGCTGCCAGCATGGTGCATCCAGCCACAGGCATGACTTCATCACATTTTGATTCAACGGATACGGTTTATTTAATTTATTGCCATTCAATATCAGTTTTTATCCAATAGGGTACTCCGTTGTGAGATCTTTGTCAGAAGCTCCAAAATATGCTTCAGTAATTGCTACTATTTTGAAAGATGGCCATGCCAAGGACATTATTACTCATGAAAGAAGAAAGGAGAATCTATCTATGCAAGGTAATCAAGCATAGTTATTATCAGAGCATTAGATGTAAAATTACTCGGTTTCTCTAAAATTGCATCAACTATGCTTATTTTGTTTCTTTCCTCAAACAGTTACTGTCTAGCAAAAAAATGTAGATTTTTTATTTTTATGATATAGATTTTATGTATATTACCAAAAAATTTGAGAACTGACACTCAGACTTGATGGCAATGTGATTATGTGAAGCCTTTTTTACTTGTATGTGCATTTGAATTTTCTTTTCCTTTCAGCTTGGAATACACTTTGGCCTCAAGAAAGGAAACGCCAGAGAGCATTCTTTCTTTTTGGATTAGCTCTAATTCTGCAGCTGGACATTGAGGGCATTCGAACATTCTTTCGTACTTTCTTCTGCTTACCTGATTGGTATGGTCTATTTTGTCTCATGTATTTGATAGATTTCTTGGAATTTGCTTTTTAATGTTTTCCAAGTGTAATATGACTAGGATCTCATTCTTAATTTTTAAGGAGATCTATATAAACGAAATTCCCTAAGGCCTATAATGATCTAAACTTACGTGTGGACAAGATGACACAAAGATACAAGGACGGTAGCAAAAGAGACTCACGGTGAAATAAGAGATTGTTTACCTAAGAGGAAGGGGAATCTTGGTTTTTGACAGCGAATGTGTGTGATGAAGTTAAGGTTAAAAGGAAATGTTATGAAGTGGGGTCTTTAGGTAAGATTGCTGAAAATTGGAGAAAATATAAGGTATCTAAGGAAGAGACCAAGAATAAAGTGAGCGAAGCAAGAGCTAGAACTTTTGTCTGGTTCTAGGTACCAAAAAAAAAGAAAAAACTACTTACCCATTGCTATACGAAGGTAAGGGGGAGGGAGCCTTACCCTTGCTTATGCAAAGAGACTATTTTTGGATTCAAACCCATTACCAATAAGTCACCAAGACACAATTTTACCACTGTCAGGACCAAAGATGGATAAAAATATTTGCAGGCTTGCTAAATGTAGGGAAACAAGGACAAGAGATTTGAATCTAGTGAAATGCATAAAAAATGGAGAAGTTAACTTCTTGGTTATGGAAGAAGATATTAGGAAAGATGGAAGAGTTAATTCCATGTGCTATGTAAGTAAGGACAGGAATTTGTATTTAACTCTAATAAGATACACACTAGAGATGAGGGCCAAAGTTGTATCTTTTATTGTAGAATTTTCTGGAGCATGAGTTAAAAAAAAAAAAAAAAGCGTTGAAGAGGACAAATAATGACCCAGCCATTAATTGGGATAATATACATGCTGAGATAGACGAGAGAAAGGCATTAGTTGGCTCACAAAGCTGTTTAACGGTATTATGAGGTCTAAGAGAATGTCCGGTGGGTGGAGAATAAGAACTTCAATCCTTATCTATAAGAACAAAAGAGATACACCGAGTTGTGCAAATTATAATGGATTAAGGTCGTGAACCATACTACAAAATGTGGAAGAGGGTAGTTGAGCAGAGATTAAAACAACAGACTCGTATTACTGAAAACCAATTTGGTTTATTATCTGGGAGGTCGACAATGGAAGCAATATACTTGCTACAATAATTGATGGGGTGATATTTGAGGAATCAAAGACTTACGTATGGTTGATTTGGAAAAGATATACAACAGGGTGCCAATGGTGGAAGGCTCTGGAGAAGTGAGCCATATATCATATGTTGTTTATATTTGAGCAATCAAGGATATGTATGAGAAGGTTAAGAATATAAAATATAAAATAACTAAAGATTTGGATGAAGAGTCAGCTTTGAGCTGTTTTTTTTTTTTTTTACCTTGGTGTTAGATGTGCTTACTAAGCATATCTAAAAGTTGGTGTCACGAAAAAAGCTTTTGTTGGATGATATGATACAGATACAGTCCTAGTTGGAGAGTTGAGAGAGAAAATAAATGAGAAGTTATAGATGTATGTGTAGACAAGTTTTGGAAGCCCATGACTTTCAATTAATAAGAAGTAAGGTGAGTATAATATAAGTTTGGAAGTGAAAATTGAAGACTATGCCTTACCATTAATCACCCTTGCCGGATTAGACGTTTTGTTTCAGTGACCAGAATTTGTCGCAAGGATTAAGCTTCATTCGAAATAGAGGCTACAAAGTTAAAACGTCCGTTAATCTTCTTCATTGGTGATCATTGTAGATGATACCAGGATGAAAGCCACATGCTTAACTAATTTAGATAACTCTAATGGGATTAACTGGGAAACCACTAGTATTCGTAAGATGGATTATGGTTATCCCTCTCAGTTCCTAGCAAAACTTGTATTCATTTACTTGGGGTTTTACTAAAAGCTTACTAGAGATTACAACTTGAGATTAAATAAACCATTTTGCTTTCTCGTGTTACAACTTAAAATCCTGACTTCATTGCTTATTGCTTAATCCCCCAACGCCCTCCCTATTTTTTTGTGATAGAAATTGCTTTCTACTATGAAATTATCGTTAAACGTTTTTTTCCTCAGGATGTGGCAGGGATTTCTTGGCTCCTCTCTCTCATCTACAGATCTTGTATTATTTGCATTCTACATGTTCATAATAGCACCAAATAACTTGAGAATGGGTCTTGTCAGACATCTGCTTTCGGATCCTACTGGTGCAACCATGATAAAGACTTACTTAACGATATAGTACGTTTCTATAATTTATCTAATTCCACGCTAGGTACCCTGTATTGGGAGACAGGATAGATTACTATAGGAGCCGCAATAGTAGTTCGTAAATTCTTGTATAGACATGCATATTTTAGTTAAAACCAGATATGTTCTTTATGATTTTTATATCCCATCTGCTATTAAAGTGCACGTCTGTTTATACGTTTCTTGTAGCTCTTTTGGTGATAGATTCAGCTAGAATGTGCTTCTCATCTGTTTCTTTTTCCCTCTGAAGAAGAACCATCATTTCTGGTTTAATAATAGATAAGTTGACAATCAACTTTCATATACACATCCTATTGTTTATTGTAATGATGAGCATGAACTAATCTGCAACACAAGTTACATCTTAAAATCTAAACTAATCGGTCAATTCATGAATCCTAGCTAACTCTACTTCCCCAAACCAGAACTTAGCCTTTACCTATAATAATCTACTTCTAAAAGCTTTAGGAGTTATAAATGTGTATGAACCGACTTCGTGATGATCAAGTCGTTACGAAGAAAGCAATGCGTGTCTGAGGCTTAAGCTCACCTCATCAAGCTGTGAGTCACCCATAGAACACACTATAGAAGGGGGATCATCTTCCTCCATCAGGTAAGCAAGTACTTCTACTTGTTATTACTCAAATCGCGATCATATAAATGTTTTTGGTCCTATGTGACTTTTCTTTTTGGTAAAATTAGTTTTATAATATTTATTAATTCACTTAAAGAATGTAAATCACTTCTAAAACATGAGAATGGAATTGTTAATGGACATTTTAAAAAATGCAATATATTGGATTTTCTTCTTAAAATAAGCAAATTTTTTTAAGTAAAAACAGAAAATTGCTTATTTTATTTTAAAAACACTTTTTTTTTGGAAAAATAAGCTTAAACAAACGGATACATTATATTCATTTTGGGAGACGTCTTTTCCAAGTATATGAAATGGCGAAGTGCCGTAAAATAAATATAAAACAATCAAAGTATCAAACCTTAGAAGTTTAAATACAGAAGATTAATTTTGCACAGCATTGTCATTTACGTTGACATGACACAAGCAACAATCTCTGAAGTTGTATAATGCAGCAAATGGCAGAATTAGGATGTTAGGATAAATTTCTCCATAAACATTTACAGGAGAAAATAAGAAGAAAATTAAATAAATTTTTCATAAGTTAAAAATTTATGCATAATTCCATTCAATGACAATCCTAAATCAGAACGGGAACAAAGTTGCAATTGATACGATTTGACTTTGTTATTATGTCAACATATTACTTTCTCATGACTTGCATCTAACTTCATGGAAGCCAAAGGTTGTTTGAGTCAAGATACCATTAGGGGAGTGAATAGCTTGCTGGACCACTGAAAAAGGTTGATTGAGAGAAAAAACAAGGTCAGGATTTGCGTGCCACAAAGGATGGCACATGTTTCTGCTAACCTGGGCACAAGTGGTCACAACCCAGTGACAAGTTTACAGTTACATGTACTTTTTAACTTCAAAACTTTCAC
Organism: Glycine tomentella; assembly: GCA_007407185.1. NCBI lineage: Eukaryota > Viridiplantae > Streptophyta > Magnoliopsida > Fabales > Fabaceae > Glycine > Glycine tomentella. Next base: position 1,005,523 of record PYAF01000093.1, on the reverse strand, counting down.
ATATAGTAGAGCTACCACTACCAGTGATGCAGATATCCATGTACACTAAGTTCTGCAAGATAGGTGGTTGTTGGCACTGAAAGTAAGGCAAACCTGGTGGAAAAATAAGCAGGCTTGCCCGCCATCATGTCCATCTATTAGCTACACAAGAAGGTTATATACATGAAAATGGGGAAAAAATAGCTAGGGTTATTGTTCACAAGCGAAAAGGTGTTCCAAGAGGGTGCAACCATCTATGATTTTGTGATGTCCATTGAGTATCAAGCGGAATAGTTTACTCCAGAATCACCTAGAACAAATGGTTCAGTTGGAACAGTTTAATTATAATACATCGAGGAGGAGTAATCAAAGTTAGGTCCCCTTACTGTGTGTGGAATCAACAGATGTCCGCTTTGGTGACAAGCTCCCTGGATCTGTATCGCATTCAACAAAAGTCATATAATCTTTTTTAGCTATAAAATATGTATAAAATAAAATGAAATATCTCATCCAACGTTTATGCTACCTTCTATCCAAGTATCCATACAATGCATGTTGAACATGATAGGAAAACTATTGGAATTTGGAAAAGAAAAGTCAATTCAGCTACTTGAAATAAATAAAAAGCTCAATGTAGCAAGCAGTAATTCCTATATGGCTATATGACTATCACATTAACACAAGTTCGCATGTAGTTATCAAATTTCATTCACTTAACGACCAATTTGATATTACATAACCACTTTAATGATGTAGAAGTACAACAACCTTGATGTTGCAATAAACAGGGGACCAATGTGATATTAAGTAAATTAAAAGAATTATATAACAATTTTGGGAAGTGGGATTTTGGAGGAACAGGACGGGAGACAATTTGTTTTTAGTAAATTAAAAGAATCATGTAACAATTTATTAAAAATTAATAAAACATTAGAACATAACTTTATTGTAATCTATTATTTCCCTTCTTTACAAAAAATATCAAATTAAAGAATATTTATTAGAAATGGAATTTTACCCTCCCCTCCCTTCACTAAAAAACTCATCTATAAGAAATACTACCTCACTGCCTTACAAATTCTCTCCCTTATTCCTTCGAGTATACACTAGTAGGGCACAAATGTTATTGGACTGAGCTTGAGCCATAACAAACCTCAACTGCACAAGTCCTATATTTAATAAGCTGAATGCCACCCATCACCATAGGATGCTGTGTATCTGAATGCCAGAACAACAAAAGGCTGACTTCGTTACATATTCATACACTAGTTTGTTATGTAGGTCTGAGGTCTCTGAAGCATATTGCTATAATTGTAAATCTAAGTCATTTTTGGCAGATAAGATTCATCAACTTATCTCATGCGCAAATAGGAAATTTTAAATACTGATACAAAGAACAGACACTGCCACTATAAATTGATAGCAAGTGGTATCAAAGATTAGGACATGACAAGGGAAATGGAATTGTAATATTTATACTTCAGGAGAAAAAAATACCTACCATTAATAGATTGACGCATCATCCCCTTGACTGCAGCAAAATTCTTATATGTATAACCAACAAAACTAAGATCTTGAGAAGTTAAGAGCTTCTGTGATCAAAGAGGATAAATAAACTGTAAAGGAGAGAACATAGATCGATGTATATTTAGCTTGGAACAAATTTGGGTCAGGGGAAACAACTATAACTAATGAATTCAACTAGGGAAAAGCGTAGGAGCTAATGAATTAATGAAAAGCAACGTGAAGCAAATGGATCATTAATTTATTAGCAGTTTTTTTGAAGCATCATCAACCTTGAAAAATATGCCACATATTGAGATGTATCGTTTCTTGAGTGTAAAAAATCGAAAACAAATTGAGAAAAGCCCCAAAACAACATTACAATGACTGAATTGGAACTAAATGTGATGTGTAAGTTCCTTGGAGACATGTGCAATTATACTTGCATCCCAATTGGATGAGGATTTAAGTATTTACAGATTTAATGTTGGAGGACCAAGGGTTATTATGATGGTATAAATATTCTAAAGGAGATGGGATTTTCCACTTCAAATTGAATTATACTTAAAAGCAAACATCAGAGGCAAGTTAGTTGACTATTGACTAACAAATTTTACTCTTCTTTCAAGTATATAAAGTGTCTACCTTTCTGAAGGGTCCAGATCCAGATCTACTTGATTTTGGTTGTTCAACCTGTTAACACAATTACAATTATGTCAGAATTCCAGCTAAAAATGGTAATCATCTCAGGTAAAAACAAAAGATATGAAAATCCATGCACAAAAATATGCAAGTATAAATGAGAAGGTAAATTAACTAACAATTACTTCATCCATACTGTTTCTGAAAGAAAAACTCATTTTATAAAGGCTTATACATTAAACAACTAAATTTAAATGAATAAAACTTGCATAACAAAATTCACAAACAAAACCTCATGTACAAATATCAAACATGAAAGTATATTATGATATATCATACAAGCATGTCATTCTGAAAAGTTGGGACATGGTTATAACTTCAATTTTGTTAACTGCAATTGCTCTAAACTATTAGTCAAATTGCATTTTCGCTATTGATATTTTGATTTAAGCATATAAAACTTAGCCCTTTGTGATTTTGTTAAAAATGGAGACATTGCAAACAAAACAAATGGTCATGGATTAATATGCTGAAATCAAAATATCAACAGCAAAAATGCAACCCGACTAAAGTTTGCAACCAGACTAAAATTGAAGATATAACCATGTCCCAAGTCTACAACATGATGCTCGAATGATATTTGTATACAATATGTTTGCATGTAAAGGGCTCAGCCTGACAAATACCTCCCTAATATTATATGTAGCCATATTGTGCAACTATGGTAACAGATAGGGGTAGGGTGATTGCGTGTAAATGCAAGATTGGCACAATATTGACATATTAGCACATCTCTCTCAGTAACTTGTCAGTTTTCCTAATCCAATTTGCCTAAATATGCCTAGTTTTGGATTATTCGGGAGGAGGGGGGTATTGCAAACAATACAAAAAATTAAGGGGTTAATGAGCACATGTTGAAAGATCCATGTGGAATTTGAGTAATATGTCAGAGTGGGGAAATGCTTATCTTTCATTACTTGTTTACAGAGACAAGAAGAAAGGGAAAGAAACATCATATTACACTTAGAGGGGGGAAAATTAGACCTTATTGCTACATCTCTAAATGCAGGGAAGATCAGACATGAAGATAGCCTAGGCTATAGCGAAAAACAACAAAGCTGCTAAATTAGGAATGTCTACTGCTTATTTATGAAAAAGCTTATTAAACTCATTGTTATGTGAATATGAATAGGAAATGACTGTTAGTCAGCTACTGTTAGTGAGAATTTGATGATGTTGGATAGCTGCCTATAAATAAAGCATGGTTGTTGTATTTTAAACAGAAAGATCAAAGAAGTGAGTAGTGCATAAAATCCACTCAGTTCTTTGATCTCTCTGTTTCTCTCTCTCTATCCTTTGTGTTCTATTATTCCCTCTTCCCCTTTTTCTTTCTCTTTGTCACCAAAATCCTTTATCACCCATCCCACGATAAGCTTATTGACAAGATAGTACAGGCTGAATGCATCGTGAAGCATTGTAGGTACTAGGTAGACAACAAAATGTGACCAAAGCGTATTTTATTTTCAACAAAAATGTTCTATTTTAACAGACAAACTGAGATTAATTTGCAGTTGTCTGAATAAATTAGAAACAAATTTCAAGGTTCATTGATAATCAATGGAATAAATAGGCACCACTGTACAACAAATAATGCATAAATCATTATAAGCCCACCACCACTTCAGTGGCACCTACTTCTCTTATTAGGAACAAGCTGAAAGGATAAAGCAAATTCATAGAAGTCATGGACACAAAACATACCACTGGTGTAGACAAGGCACACTGATCAAGAAAAGAATTCAGAAATCATAATATCTTACCTCATCAAATTTCATAAAATTCTGAGTGTCAAGCTCTCCATTGACTTGTGGTTTAAATGCTGCCTCCATTTCATAGAGCCTGTCCCACATGACATCTTTGAACCAAGGATGTGCCTGGTCAATTAAGAACCGGTAATATTATCAATGAATATTATGACTTAACAGTAAAGTATTACAGGAGGAAAAGAGAAAGAGAAAGAGAACACATTTTACGCACTTTAATTTCTTCTGCTCCTCTAGTACCAAGCCTATGTGGAACACCACAAAGCAACCTGCATATTAGATCCTTGGCTTCAGGTGTCAATCTGACCTCCTCTGGAAATGTCAAGTGATTTTTCCAATGCACAATCTGAAGATACTCATCACCAAGGCAAAAGAAGTAGAACATAATTTCAATTGTTACTGTTAATGATTCTGAAAAAAATAAGGCACTTAAATGCTAACGAGTACCATGACAAATTATAATGAGAACAAGGAGACCAACAAAATATTATAAGAAAAAATACAAGACAATTTAAGCAACAATATTCTTAGTCAACACATAAAAGACATCAAAATGAATAAAGAGTAAGGCTTAAGAATGAACCACTTTATGCCAAAAATTAAAGCATAAGAAAGACAAAAGTCCTTTGAAATGTCCAATAACTAAATCATACAAGACTAGGGAAAAAAAACTATAAAGCAGAATCATGCTTTTTAAATGTGTGCAGTTTTCTCACCTTTCTGCATGTTGATACAGGATCATCAGAGTAAAACGGAGGATATCCAACTAGCATTTCGTACATTATAGCACCAAGAGACCACCTGCAGCAAGTTAGAACTCTGTCAACAGCAAGGACGACATTTCATTCAAAAGGACATTATTCTCTTTAAGCAAAATAAATATTTACACGGGGCACATATTTTTTTTCAGGGGAAAAGAACTATAAAGAATAAAATAAGGTTAAAACCAGTAAAACATTCTTAAGAATAATTAAATGGATTAACTCTTGAGGAACAGCAGAACATATAGACCAAATCATTCTAGTTCTTGGCCTATAATAACTATGGAAATGAAGGGCTCGGTTGGTGGTCAGGATAACATAGGATATAAGAACAGGATAAGATAAGAACATGATAAGCTCTAATGTTATCTAATGTTTGGTGTGCACCAAATAAGATATAGGATATGGGGTTTATAAGGTTGGTTTGGTGGTAAAAGGAGAAGGAAAGTGAAAAGAGGTATTGGGTTCAAATCCCCCCTCCACACCCAAAAAAAACAAAAATCTAACAATTTAATATAATTTTCTAGAATTAACTTTTAATTTATTTTCTTATAAATTATGGAGAATTATAAAAAATGTAATTTTTTAACTAAATTATACCAAATTCTATTTTATTTATGCGATTACTTTTCTTAAAATTATAAAAAAAATAAGTTTTTCAAAATTATAATTATTACTGAAATTTGTTTCTTTAAAAAATACTTATTTAATTTTAATATTTTAATTAATAATATAATTTAAATTTATGTGTTATTATATATATATATATATAAAATATAATATGCTGCTTCAAATTATACATATATAAAAAGATTAAAAAATTACAATAATATATTACTATGTATTAATATACTTTTTTTGGCATAATAATATTATACATATATATGTTACTATAAATTAAAATATTACTGCATATTATATTTAATATATTTATCTTGTTATTATATACATATATATATATATATATATATGTTATGTAAATTAATATATTATATTATATATAAATTGATATATCTTTTTTTCATAAAAGATTTTATATAGGGGGGGGGGGGACTCTTATCCTTATTATATCCTATTGATCGTAACCCAGCTCTTCCCTCAAGATAAGAAATACACAAGAACAATAGGATTTTTTTTATCAACAAAAATATTATGTATTATAATAATAAAGATGAGTACAAGTGGTACTTTTCCATTTACAATGTTACCCTACTAAGTATAATCCTAAGGAGCCATAATATTCCTTAATATTGCTTGCAATATTGCAAGAATTAAGAATCCATAATACTATATAAGTCTTTGTACCCCTCCACAAAAAGTATCCTATAAGACCAACCCCCCTAATTATAGAATCCGATCCTTATATTACTGGCCCAAGAATGGAAAGGGATATCAAATCCTTTTTACAGATTTATGAGCCATAACCAACAGAAAAAAAACAGCACCATCCAACAACTTTTGACCGTTGAAGCTTTCATTTGAGAAGACCACCCTATTCCTATGGTACCATATGCACCATGTCAATGACATCCATTATGTTTGTTGGTGCTGAGTTCTTATGCCCTTGAGATAACCATGTGTGTGCTGAAGAAAGTGAGCTCCAGGAATTTTCGGGTAACACCGACGATGTTTATCCACGACAAATATTCCCACCATAGAGGTCGAATTTTGTCACGGCCAAACAAAAGGTGTGACGCATCCTCTTCATTGGTTCTACTTAAAGGGCAGATTATGTCATTCAGAGTCACATTCCTCCTACTCAGATTCATCTTTGTTGCTAATCTATCCCAAATCAACTTCCAAGCAAAGCATGACACTTTACTTGGAACTTTGACTTTCCATAACTGTTTGAACACACCATCATTATTCTCGCTTGATGGAAAACTACTGATCATTTTGTAAGCGCTGGCCACTGTGTATCTCCCACAAGGATCTGCCCCCCAACACCAACTGTCTTGCTGGTTAGGTTGCATTACAACCCTTTCAATGTCCTCCATGAATTTAACAACCATAACGATCTCTAATTCCCTGAATAATCTCCTCCACTGCAGCTGCCACTCCCAACCCCCCTCTAATGCAATCCCCAGCTAATGTATAAAGTGATGATGTTGTTGAGATATGTTGTACATACGCGGATACATCTCCAACAATGACTCCCCACCACCCAACTAACCATTTTCCCAAAACGTCACCTTTGATCCAAATCCAATGTTCCATTTTACACTACTTCTAAACCAACTCCCCTCCTTAGAAGACTTGCAAACGATACATAAATCCCGCCACCAAATTGAATCACTATTATTCCTTCTTGATTCATCCAAGGTCCTCCAACTCCCATATCTGGATTCCAATACCTTCACCCACAATTCATCCTAACGGTGGAAAAGATTCTATCGCCATTTTCCAAGTAAAGTATTGTTGAACTTCACTAGATCCTTCACTCCCAAACCACCATTCTCCTTGGAAAGACATATGGTTTCCCAATTCACTCAGACGATCTTCTACTGATCTAAATTCCCCCCCATAAGAACCACCGTTGTAGCCTCACTAACCTCCGAACCACCTTCTTCAGAACCCTGAAAAAAGAAAAAATGAAAATAGGGATTGAATTTAGGATAGACTCTATCAAGGTTACCCTTCCCCCGAAAGATAGGTATCTTTGGTTCCATTTGGATTCTCTCATATCTTTGGACTATAGGCTCCCATGTTTGACTACGCCTTGGGTTTGTCCCAATGGAGATACCTAGATACGAAATGGTACGGACAGTAGTCTACAACTTAGATAATTGGCAGCATTTTGTACCCATCTATAAGGCATACCAATTGTCCCGAAATTACTTTTCACAAAGTTGATCTTCAAACAGGACACTAATTCAAAGCTCCTCAGTGTGACCTTAATAGCTTTTACATTGGCCATCGACGCTTTCCCAAAGAAAATTTTGTCATCAGCATATTGTAGTAGGCTGATTTCCACATCGTTTCTTCCTACCTTAAATCCTCCGAATACATTCTTTGACAGAGATTCTCTCATCAAACCAGTTAATCCCTCAGCTACAAAATTAAACAAGAAAGAGGCTAATGGGTCCTCTTGTCTGAGACCTTTCTAAGGGAAAAACTCATCTGTGGGGCTCCCGTTTACCAATACAAATATGGAGGCTGACTTCAAACACCCTTCCATCCACTTAACCCATTTGGAGCAGAAGCTCATCCGATTCATCATATATAACAGGAAATCCCAGGACACAGAGTCATATGCCTTTTCGAAGTCAACCTTGAACACTAGACAACTTTTATGGCATCTCTTTGCTTCTTCAACAATTTCATTAGTTATAACCACAGTATGCACCAAATGCCTACCCTTCATGAAAGCAGATTGACGCTCATCTATTATACAAGGTAACACCTTCTTAAGTCTTCTTGCAAGCAATTTTGCCACAATCTTGTACATACAACCAATTAAAGAGATGATCTGTAATCATTGAGACCTTGAGGGTCGTGGACCTTAGGGAGCAAAGCCAGGAAGGATGCATTGCTACCTTTGGGGAACACCCCATTGGCATAAAATTCGAATACAAATCGAAGCAAATCTGGCTTTATGATATCCAGGTACTCTTTAATAAATTTAAAATTTAATCCGTCCAGTCCAAGGCTTTTCACGCTTCCACACTCCCAGACATCTGCGCTCACCTCCTCCTCATCAAAAGGAGCCACCAGCATACCATTATGTTGTAGGCTAATAGACTTAAATGTGACCCCATCCAGGCTAGGTCTCTCCCTACCAATTTTTTTCTTCCATCCACGTAAGAACAACTAAGCAATCAAAATCCTTTTTTTGTTCTTTCAACATCGAATTTATGTGGTAGAAAAACTTTATCCCTTATTAACTGTCAACTTTCTAATTATCCAAAATTTACTTCTTTCTTTCCATTAATCTGAGTTTAATTCCTATTGGGAATCACATAAACTGGCAAAACATTCATATTGTTAGATAACAAGCCAGCCAAGTCCACATGCAAATGATTATCCTTTTTATATCTGCAGGAAGATCCAATTTCAGAACTTGATACTGAATATTATAAGACTAGGAGGATCTGAAAGCATCATGCATTTTATATAAGATTGGTACAATCAACTGCAGAAGTGCTATCATAAATGGATTTATATGCCAATATCAAGTTTCCTTTGAATGAATATGAGTAGTTCATTGGATCTATTAGAAATGGACAAGGCCTAATTCAACCTATTAGTTATATATATATATATATATATATATATATATATATATATATATATATATAAATATATATAAACATACCAGTCGCACTCCACGCCATAACCCTTTTTCAATAGTACTTCAGGAGCAATATAGTCTGGAGTTCCAACCATGGAAAATGCCTGCCATGAAACAAATAAATTTGCTGGAGAAGGATATGCATGCAAACAGATAAAAACATGATCAAGGTGGTAAAACTGCAATCAAAATCAGCATTTCATGCATTAATGAGACAATTAATGATTACTGCACAAATTCACTGACCACGAACAAGAAGCATGAGTTAAAGAGCTAATAATTTTACCATTATGCACGACATCTGAGTGCTAAATAAACAATTAAAAATCTTCATTCTTTAAATTGATCCCAAATTCTACATATCGACTAAATTGCCCAAAAATGGTGCTGCCATGGGGTTAGGTTAGAGTGCTCATGCAATAGACGGCACATGTTCAAGCACCTATTAGTTAAATATACTATCATTTTGTATTATAGAACAATCAGATATTGGCATATTGCTATTATGAATTTGTAAGATATCAGAAACAAGAACCAGGCAATCATCAAATACAACTTCTGAGCATGGGTAGAAGGAAATTACCAACTTCCTCCTGTTAATTTGCCAATGTTGAAGTTGCTCAAGGGGACTTTTCCAGCGCCTACCATTTCTGCCATTTGGCAAGGCTCCATCAACATCCATGGTATCATTCAAGTTCTCATCATCCAGGATTTCATTTTCACTAATAGATGATAGACTGGAGCAGTCAAGTGGCTTGCAAAGACCAAAATCAGACAGCTTCATGTGACCATATTGGTCCAATAGAAGGTTGTCAGGTTTTATATCTCTGGGGAAAAACAAAGAAACTTATGATGGAAAATTGTGATTTTAAGAACCAGACTATAATTTTAAGATGTAACAATACCAACCGATGAATGTAGTTATGTTTATGAATAGACTCTATGGCAATAACGCTTTGGGCAATGTAAAATCTAGCCACAGTTTCAGTCAAAGTTTCTTCCCTCATCAACAAAGTCATTATATCACCACCAGGCAAATATTCCATTATGAGATATAAGTGTTCAGCATCTTGAAAAGAGTAATAGAGTTTCACAATGCAGTCACAGGCAACTTCTGCAAGTACATTCCTTTCAGCTCTAACATGCTCAACCTGTGATGGAAATAAACCCGATGAATTAGAAAATAATCAAATTAGATGATGAAACTTTAAAAATATTCTAATAATAAGTTGAATGAAAAGAACAAACTTTCATTCAATTAATGAAAATATGAAAACTCACCTGTCCCCTGCTGAGCATTTCAGACTTTTTCAACTTTTTCATAGCATATATATTACCTGATTTCTTTTCCCGACAGAGTCTTACCTATGAAACCATATGGGATAATTAAATTTTCACCGTAGAAAGTAATACAAACAAAAGTAAAATGACCATCCAAAACCCTCAAAAATGCACCGTCACTTATGACTGGCACATAACCTGAGATAAACTCTTAATCAATTGCAACTCAGACAAAGAAAGAAAGATATGAATATGGTATTCAAATGACACAAAACAAAGAAGGAATCTTTGTTTTATTTCTAGCACCCATGATTAGCTGTCATTTAGAGAATCCTAAATGTATTGGGGTAGGAGAAAAGCATAAAGGAATCCTAAGTTATTGCTGGAATGCATAGTTTTTATTTGTTCATTCTTTTTATAACACAGTGATTTTGTTTCCAAAAGAAAGATTTCTGAACTAATAATAATAACTGAATCTCCTATTCCAATGAAAATTGAAGTTTATAAGATCCTCAGTCACATAACTTCTGTTAGATAAATATTTGTTACTAATGGATAATTGAGTGTTTCTGCTAAGCACTCAAGCACTTGGGGAACCCTCCCTTAAAAGCTAGTTGTCAAAGGGGGAGAATCAAGCCACTTAAGTACTCCACTAAGCATCTCATACCACTTGATGTGGGACTTAGGTATTCCATAATACCAAAGTCCCTATCATAACACCATCCCTGAGTCGTGTCTTGGCCAATCATTCTACAACGCTTCACTCAGCCTTTCTGGTCAGTCCCTTCATAGGTAGCTCTTAGAATTTGGGTTTAGATCTAACTCATCCCTACAAAACAGGCTTGTATGGTGAGGGTTGCCCCCACTTATATACTTTAATTTGGCCATATCACTAGCTGATGAGTGACTAAACCACCACCTATCAAGACTGCAATTCAGGCAACCCCCAAAGAGGCCGCAACTAAGATGGGCAAGGGGGTCTGCAACTAAGGCAGCTTTCCAACAATAGCTCTTTCTGAGACATTGGCCACCAAATCTAGAACCATTACCCAAGCACTTGGGGAACCCTCCCTTAAAAGCTGCTGTCAAGGGGGAGAACCAAGCCACTTAAGAACTCCACCGAACATCCCATACTACTTGATGCAGAACTTAGGCACCCCATAATACCCAATTTCCTATTAGTTTCAGTGTTCTTACTATTGTAGACATATATGTGTAGGAGTATTCTCCTTGTTTTCTTTTTTCCTTTTTCTGCATGTATTAATTAATATACTTTTGTACTTGACCTTGTATTACCATATAATAGGGTATTAGAGGATAGTCAATAGTGTAATTTCAGACTCATTCACAAACATTTAGGGTTTCTATGGCAATAATGATGCAACTCATCTTCATTTATTCCTCAAGTCAAGACACTTGTTTCTTGGAACATTTACCATAAATGACTTTGAGTCCATCCACATCCGCTAACAATGAGTACCACCCTGATTTTGCACAACATTCCTATGTTTTTGCTTAGAGGACATTCTTGGCATCACTATTGCCACCGGTACACCTCAACATTGTGTACTAATTATCTATTTAACGCCTTTCAGGTTTTCTAAACTAAGAGTGATTTCTTTTTTGTTGAGAAGATAAGAAAGATGAAAAAAAATTGCATGAGGGAAACATCATTGCAAGATCATGACTTTCTATTCTATGAGAATGTAGAAAAAAATGGAACCTAAACAAGGTACAAACAGAAGTGTAATTTGATACATTGCCACATACGAAATGCACGTACTTAAAAATGGTCACACGGATGCTTTAGCTATGCAGCCCATCCCTATAATCTAACTCCATATCAGAAATTTTTTATTCCTAGGAATATTGATTGTTCAGAAATAAACAAAGGAAACACATAAAAAAGGTTAGCCCTTTCAACAAGGAGAATAATATATGGTAAGATTTTATTTTATTACGATTCAGAAACGTTTTATTTGGTATTATCCATTATCCAGATTACCAACTTACATCAAGCACCATGTTTAAACGTCAACAAAAAAAATACAGCACTAACTATTATATGATTGTATATAATTCTACCTCCCCAAAGGCTCCCCTGCCAATAATGGTTAGAAGGTCAAAATCATCAACACATATTTTATGTCTTTTTAACCGCATATACTCAGTTTCCTTGAGCTCTAAATCCTTCAATAGATTGATCTGTTCCTCTTCTGGTGCTTGAGAAGATGCTAACTTCTTTTCTAGCATTAACCTCCTGCAAATAATAAAATCATGCCAGTATCTTACCAAGGTATTTAAAAATAAAAGGCAAAATAAGATGAATAAATAAATGTAAGTCCCTTCATTGAATGCATGGCTACTTTAGAAAAATAAATACTTGAATGAAAAATAAAGCTTCATATAAAAGTACTCAGCAATAACTAAAATCATGTTTGTGTGTGCATGCATGTACTAGAGTGTCTGTCTGTGAATTGAGAAAAATTCACAGGTCTTATGTGTTTAAGTGAGTGCAAGTACATGTGTCTGTCAGAAACTAAGACTCTGCCAAAGGGCCACAAAATTCACTATACACTGAAACTCAAATTTTATAAACGCCCTTTCAAAATATAAATGAATGTTTTGTGGCACCACAGTCCACAGAGCATGGGAAAGGAGGACGGCTTAGTACATGTTTGATTTGCAGTTGAAATTGCTACAACGCACGTTCCAATGAAATCCAACAGATTAAAGCAAAATGAAAATAAAAGCGAAGGTCATGATCCTTTTGCAAAAGTACTTTTGCCTTAAAAGTACTTTTGCTTCCACCTGATTTCCAACCATGCACCTAAATGCTCTTGAGAATCCACGCAAAAGTTCTCAAAAAGACAAATTACTTTTTCTTACAAAAGAAAAAAAAAAAAGATCCCAGAAAAGCTGCATTCTCCTCCAGACCATTCATATAATAATGAGCTGCAAGATTCCTTGTATGTCAAATTTTATTAAAAAAAAACATTTTACAATTTCAATTAATCAACACAATTAAGCGCAGGGATCAAAACCTAAAGATATAACAATTTAACAAACAGCCAAAGCTTCCACAAACACATATTGCATTAGCCTACTATAGGATTAACAAATTCACATTAATAAATTAATAAATATGACAATAAAACTTTGCCTCCCATAGCGGTGGGCCGCTCATAGTTGTACTATCTGACTCAAACAAGATTATCCCATGCAAAAGATACAGGTGATCTCAACCAAAACAAATATGAAATAAAAGAAGGGCGGAAAAAAAAAAGGAAAAAGAAGAAAAAACATTTCCAGCATAAAGATAGGGCCAAAATAGAAAGAACTAAGAAGCCCCCCACAACCACAACATGCAATGAAATAGAAACGATCTTAGCATAAAACTTAATAACAATGATAATATAAGAAGGTAGGTTTGACAATTATATTAAGAAGAAAAAAAAGTGCATGGTGTTTTGTTTACTACCTCTCCTTGCGTTCTTGGATGTGCTTCCTCTGAGACCTGTAATGATTCTCAATGAATTTCTTAGCTGCAGCGACCCTCTCCAAGGTCATGCTGGAACCAACATCTCCTTGATCCTCCTCTTTCTCCACCGCCACGTCATCCTCGTCCTCCCTCACATGCACCGATTCCCCCACCTTCTGATTCTCCATGCCCCTGCTAACCCCTTTTTTTCTTTTCTACTCTCTTTTCTTCCCTCTCTTTTCTCTGTGGTTTGTGAATTGTAACAAGGAACACAAATTAAGAGACCCTCTAAAAAAAAACACGCTTACACATGAGAGGGAGGGAAGGAGGGAGGGAGGGCTATGTCATGTGTCCCTCTCTTTGTGTTGTGTGTCTGACAAGTGTCGAGTTTTGATTGGGACTATGTTTTTTTGGGTCGCTTAGTTTGGAACAGACCGTGACGTCGATGAATCCGAGGTCTGCAACGTTGGATTCTCTTTCTCAGGTGCTGGCTCATGTGGGAACTTCCGTACCGTGTTTTTCTAGCGTCTTTATTGTTATTTATTCCTTTTGATGTTGATGCTTTCTTTTTTTCCATTAACTTGATTTGGTGTGGAATATATTTTCCGGAAATATCTCGCAAGTTGGATATCAAACGGAATACTTGAGTTTGAGAGGGGTGAAAAGTTTTGAGTTTGTGATTAAGGGGTGTATTAAATTAAAATTTTAAAAGTATTTTTTTATAAAATAGTTTTGTGATATTTAGTTAAAATCTTTAAACATTATAAAATAAATTTTATCAAATTTAATTAAGATTTTATAAATAAGATAATAAAATCTGGTAATATTTAATTAGAATTTTTTACAATTTATAAAAAAATTATATTAAAAAATATATAAATTTTGATGAATTATATTTTAAGAATGATTTCAATCGATTTTATTAGAATTCAGTATAAAATATTTATTAAACAATTTCATACAAATCATTGAGATTTTTTTAGATTTTTTTCTTTCTTTTATATTAGTTATTAGATTTTTTCCTCTCTCATCACACATACTTTCTTCTCTCTTTAATATTCTTCAAGTGTCATATATTTTTCCTATTCTTTTAGAATAAAAATATGTCAAATATACTTATTCCTTCCATTTTTTCCTTTGTCTTCTAAACTAAATGATTGTTTTTCTTATGTACTAAAACTAACCATATTTTTCGTATAGGATTATGTTCATTACCTACTAGACACAATATTTTCGTGATTGTCGTCCTTAATTTTATTATTTACATAACTTAGTAATCCTTTACCCATTTTTTACCTCAATACTCCCTTTCAGTATATGTTTATTATTACACTCCATTTAAACATGTCATTAGATTTATCATGAAATAATTGTAGTAATTAAAAAATTAGAAAAATTGTGTATAATTTTAAATCTATTGTTTAAATTCAAAAGTGAGAATGAAAGGATGTTATTGCAAGAAATGTTAGTATAGAAGAACATAAAGTTAGAATCAATATAGCTATTAAAAGATTAAAAAAATTACTTTTTTTAATCA
>PYAF01000093.1:974718-985054 GCA_007407185.1 Glycine tomentella | reverse complement strand
CCTTTGAGCAAAAATTGCATTTCCAAGATATATTTCCTCCCGATTCTGTTCCGGTGTCTAATCTGGTAACATATTTCCATAATGGTTTCCTTAGAAATTCATCATCTCCACTACTTTCAATACTTGAATCCATTCTAAAAAAATAAAGATAGCAAAACAAGACATAAGATTCAGTCCCAAACATGAACAGCCCAACACACAACATTAAATAAAGATGCAGGAAAGAAGATTAAAAAATTGCATTAATCTTGTAGTGGTAATGTATCCAATTTTATGTACAATCAAAACAAAACTCAAATTAAAGTGAGATTATATAGCTTAAATGAGGTAACGGGTCAAATCCTAAGTATATTAAATATTTAAAGGAATTTTATCTAATTAAAATAAGATGGTTAATTTTGCTCTCACTTTTTGGTTTTAAAATATGCATCATAGTATTATACTACTCAATAATTAATTTATTATTTAAAATATTATTTACAAAACAAGTGTTAAAACTAAAAAAAAAAAATTAAAAGATGCATTTTTATCCTTCTGTTATGTTTCTACTTTGTACCCATCAAAGTGTAAATTTTAAAGTGTTGGGAACCGTGCTACACTTGATCACTTTGACACTACGAAACCATTGGTCAATAATTCAAATTGTGGTATTTTTTTATAAAAAAAAGTTTATTGAATTAGAGTCAGGTGAACATTGACCAATGACTATTGACCGAGACAAGGAATAGTGGAATTGGAATACTCTGGACCATTGCTTTCTCGGTGGTAGTCACTCCTTTTAATAAACAAAAAAGTGACACAACTTTATTAAAGATAGTGCTAATTGCTAAACTGCTGAGCTAAAACTGGAAAGGTCGAAAGGGAGATGAGCGGAAAGCCGGAAACTGGAAAAATAAAGGAAAGGGAAACGGAGCGGAAACTCACCGAGAACGAGAAGCTTTAGCGCCGGAAAAGCTTACAATGAATGGCGATTGAGAAGCTTTCGCCTTCTCTTTGCTCTGGGCCAGTAAAAAGGAGCGTTATCAGAATGGACACGCCGTGACGCCGACAGGTTCGATGAAGCCTCTTTGTTGAAACGCTGGTGCGGCCACGAACACAGTGGAACCGCTGGAGGTAAGCGAAAAATGCTTGTTTAATTTTAGGGTTTAAGTTTTATTAATTTTTTTTTGTTTTTTACGAAAATATCCTTTTGCCCGTGTCGGAGCGTGTCCGTACGTGTCGCCGTGTCGGAGCGTTTTCGACGCGATTCGCCGTGCTTTTTCATGTGTCCGTGCTTCATAGTGTATCGGTCCAACTAAAATTGAAGGTGGAGAGATTGGACCAATGAGGTGTGAATGGGTCTTATCCGTTGGAGACAGCGGGGTGGTTGGATTGGTAGGATCGAGGTGTTGACTTGGGACATGTGAAAGTGGCAGTGGGTGTTTAATGAGTTGTGGAGAACTCACAACATTAACATCCTCGTCGTTTGAAGTTGTAACCCCTAAAGAGATTCCTAGCGTAGATCCTAGAGTTTGCTCAGCCATTACTGGACTCTCCGTCGATGGTGGCATGGCGGTGACACCAGAGGGGTCAAGTGCAGAATTTGTGCGAGTTGCATGGAGGTCATGTGGTGCCCCTTTTATCATCGATTCGTCCTCCCACGTGCTATCCTCCAGCTGTAGTCCCTGCCACTGAATCAAGACTTGGAAGACCCTTGTGCCTTTGCGCCAGATCCCGCGGGTATCGACGATTGCGGCCGGAGTATGAGCCAAAGGATGATCCTGTCGACCAGTGGGTAGAGCGTGGATCTGGTATTGAAGGTCCGATTTGAAAGGACGCAAGAGAGAGACATGGAAGACCGGGTGGATGCGAGCCAAAGGAGGAAGCTTTAGACAATATGCCACTGGGCCAACTCTCTCCAAGGCTTCAAATGGCCCATAAAACCGCAAGGCCAGTTTTTGAGAAGACTTACGATGCACAGATAGCTGTCGGTATGGCTGTAGTCGAAGCAAAACATGTTCTTCCACGGTAAAAATTATGTCCTTTCGTTTCTTATCAGCTTGATTTTTCATGTGGATTTGAGCTTTTAATAGGTTTTCTCGCACTGTGGCAAGGAGGGAAGTGCGAGCGGTGAGCATTGCGTCAACGGCATCATTGGAAGATGACCCGAAGGTGTAAGCCAGCAAAGAAGGTGGTGGGCGACCAAAGGTGATCTGATACGAAGTCATGCCAGTGGAGCTATTGAAGGATGTATTATGGTGATATTCTGCCCAAGCCAAGTAAGTTGACCACGACGAGGGATTGTCGAAGGTAAAAGCTCTTAAAAACTGTTCCACACAACGATTTACACGTTCAGTTTGACCATCAGATTGAGGGTGATAAGCTGAACTAAAGCGTAAAGCGGTGCATTGCAGGGTGAATAGAGTGGTCCAGAAATTGCTAAAACACAGAGGATCCCTGTTCGAAATGATAGATTGTGGAAGACCACGTATTTTTCCAACCGATTCCCAAAAAACATTAGCAATCTTGGTGGCTGTATAGCGTGGTGGAAGAGCTTAAAAATGGGCACCTTTCGAGAAACGATCTACAATCACCAGAATCACTATATATCCGTGTGAATGGGGTAGGTGAGTGATAAAGTCCATACTAAGATCCGTCCAGGATTCTGTGGGGGGTTTGATTGGAGTGAGCAAACCAAATGGAGCATGGTTGGGAGGTTTAATTTTCAGACATATTTCACATTTGGCTACATAATCTCGTATTGATTTACGCATCCCTTTCCAGGTAAAATTACTAGAGATGCACTGCAAGGTTCCTATGAAACCCGAATGACCCCTTTGGACTGAAGTGTGGAGATCATGTAGCAGCAAGGGAATGATGGTGAACTGTTCAGGGAGAACAATTTTATTCCGGCAGAAAAGTAACCCATCGTGAGACTTCCATTCAGGCCATTTAGCGGGTTCAGTTTGTAAATCATGTAGTATGGTAGCGCAATAGGGATCTGCCTGTAATTCTTGTAAAAGTAATGGCTTGTATTTAGTAGTAGGTCCACTAAAAGCAACAAATAGGGGTTTCGTAGTGTCAGAAACTCCCTCGGGATGCCTGGACAAGGCGTCTGCCACAATGTTGGCTTTCCCAGACTTGTATGTAATTACATAATTGAACCCTAACAGCTTTGAAAGGAAAGCTTGTTGTTCAGGTGTTTGCACAACCTGATTCATGAGGTTGTGTACGGTCGTATGGTCGGTACGAATGGTGAAGGGGACCCCCAATAAGTATTGCCTCCATTTTGCCACGACAGAGGTGATGGCAAACATTTCCCTGATATAAGTAGACTTATTGCGCATTGATAGTCCCAATTTGCAGCTATAGAAAGCAACAGGGTGGTTATTTTGTAAAAGAACTGCACCTATACTGGAACTAGAAGCGTCGGTTTCCACAATGAAGGGTTCATTGAAATTCGGTAGAGCTAAAATTGGTGTGTTGATCAAGGACTCCTTAAGCTGGAGAAAAGCCTCCTCTGCCACGGAAGACCACACAAATCCATCTTTAGTGAGCAAATCAGTTAGTGGAGCTGCAATAGAGGCATAATGGCGAATGAATCGACGATAGTAACCAGAGAGGCCCAAGAAGGCGCGAACTTGAGTAGCAGAAGTGGGAATGGGCCATTCTTGCACTGCCTTTGTTTTGCTCGGGTCAGGAGCCACACCTTGGCCTAAGATAAGGTGCCCCAAGAATTGAATGGAAGCTTGGGCGAACAAGCATTTGGAGAGCTTGGCATATAAGGAATGTGTCCGTAATGTAGCCAAAACGCTATGCAAGTGGTCAAGATGTTCCTGGAGACAAGAACTATATACTAAAATGTCATAAAAAAAATCACAACAAATTTACACAAAAATTTAGAGAAGACCTGGTTCATTGTAGCCTGGAAAGTCGAAGGGGCATTCGACAAACCAAATGGCATAACAATGAACTCAAAGTGACCGCGGTGAGTACGGAAAGTGGTCTTGTGAACATCTGTTGGGTGCATTTTAATCTAGTGATAACTAGATCGGAGATCGGGTTTGGAAAAGATAGTTGCACCGTGGAGTTCATCCATTAGCTCGTCCATAGTAGGTATAGGAAACATGTCACGTACTGTCACTGCATTTAGGGCCCGATAATCAACACAAAAGCGCCAAGTCCCATCCTTTTTCTTGACCAAAAGTACCGAGGAGCTAAAAGCAGACTGACTGGGGCGAATTACACCATTCTGCAGCATTTCAGATACTAATCTCTTAATCTCATTCTTCTGAAAATGGGGATACCTGTAGGGTCAAACTTGCACAAGTTTAGTGTTAGGAAGAAGTGGAATTTGATGATTGTTGGGTCTATCAGGGGGTAAAGAGGTAGGAGTTGCAAAAACATCCTGAAATTGATCCAATAAGCGCTGAACTTCTGGACAATGGGCCGGTGTTTAGGAAGAAGGCACCATAGAGGAAACACTAGTGTCCATAGTGAGAGACATGATACAAGAATCCAACGATTGTTGGACCACCATTTTATGTAACTGGGAAGATGTAATAAGTGAAGCAGCAATCCGGTGATCTCCTTGCAAAACTACCTTCTGACCGTGATGAACAAATTCCATGGACATCTTGTGGTAGTCAGTCATAATGGGGCCCAACGTAGCCAACCATTGTACCCCTAGAACCATGTCTGCCCCCTGAAGCTCGAGAACAAAGACATCTAATGAAAACTAGTGATTTTGAATATCTACTGGAATCGAACGACACATTGCTGAACATGTGAGTGAATCACCATTCCCTACCTGCACCTTAAATGGAGGAATAGACATCAAGGTTAATTGTAAATGAGTGGCCACTCTAGGAGTAAGGAAGTTGTGAGTACTCCCATCGTCAATTAGAATTTGGATATAATGCCCAGAAACAGCTCCTGTGAGACAAAAGGATTTGGAAGAGTACGTTCCAAAAAGTGCATTGAAACTGATCTCTGGAATGTCGACTTGTTCCTCTACTAATGGCTCATTGTCCTCGGTGATACACACGGGGTCAGGAGGTTCATCCTCCTCTGTACCCTCTAAATATAATAGTGAAGGACAAGTTTTACATTGGTGGCCATAGATGAATTTTTCATCACGGTTGAAACAAAGACCTATTTCCCTTTTTACTTGCATCTATGCCTGTGATAAATGACGAATGGGAATGGCTGGAATGGGTTTTGGTTGTTGAGTGGTGGGAAAGGATAGTGGCTGGGAGGGTTTGTTGGAAAACGATGGGGTTTGGGAGGATGCTTGTTGTACTGTAGTGGTTTGCTTAGAAGCCCAAGGCCTAAAGGGCCTATCATCAGCAAACTGATCTTCAAACACCCTGGCCAAGGCTAAAGCCTCATGCCAATCACCTGGTCACTGGGTGAGCACTGATCGACATATACGCGGTTTAAGCCCCGAAATGAATAAGCCACGTTTCATAGTGGCAAAAAGACCAGGAATCTTGCAGGCTAACGCCTCAAAAGCGGATTGGTAATCAACCACTAAATCTTGTTGTTGTAACTTTGCAAGGGCACCGATTGGTTCATCAAATTCCGCAGGACCAAACCTCCTGCGTAATGCTGTAACAAAAGAACCCCAGGTGGGAAGTAAACCGTCCTCGCTAAGACCCCGAAACCAACAAGCTGCTGGGTCATCTAGGTGAAAGGATACAATCAACAAACGTTCCTCATCACCAATTTGATAGTATTGAGAATATTTATCCACAGCAAATAACCAGGAAGTGGGGTCGCCAGAAGCAAATATGGGAAACAACAGCTTAAAAGGACGAGTATTACTCTGTTGTAGAGTGGTGCTGGCAGAGCGTGAAGCTGGATCAGGACCTAAAAGGCTAGACTGTGGTTGTCCTTCGAGAATTCGTTGAAGTGCTAACTGAATCTGCGATTGAGACTCGAGGAAACGCTGATTAGACTCTTGAAGGTCCAAAAATTGTTGTTCATGTACAAGCTCTGCAACACGAAATTGTTGTTCCAAGAGATCTAATCGATGGGTGTGTTGCTCTACATTGTCCAATCGTTGGAAGATGTCTTTAAGGCGAGTATTCTCAGCCATGAAATGAGAGGTGGAGTAAGCAATGAAAGCACCAAAATCTAACAGTAAATTCCAGTAGTTCAATTGAATAGGGAGATTTAGAGAAAAGGGGCGAGAGAGAAAGTAGAGAGAAGATATTTCATTATTCCTCCCCTTTCTTTACTGCATACTTTCCTTATAAGTTTGATAACCTAATGGGCTTACCAACCTTTGCAATAACGCTATGGGCCTATTAGCCACTTACAATATCGATAATATTTAATTAAGAAAACCAGATCACTAATTAGTTTCATAATATGCCAGATACTTGGGTTGCTTGCGGTCTCTAGTGGGTTTCCCTATTTCATGGGTTGTAGCTACTATACGATCTGTTACACAGATCATGTCGAACTTGTTTCTGCTCATCCGGAACCACTGCCAGAACTCCTCCTCCGGGAAGTCTTCTGGCTGGTCCGCTCCCACCAGTCCTTCGACTGGTCCTTCACCCATAGTCTTCTCTGAACCGTCGAACCGGATTTGATGTTGAACCTGAACCTAACTGGATGCTGCTGCCGTGGCAGCAACAACAACCGCGCGATGGGCTCTTTTAGTAATTTTGTGATTGAACTCTTCTGAATGCGCGTTATGGACTTCGAATTGGGCCTTATAGGTGTCCATGGCCCGGGTCTGGTTCTCGAAGCTGGCGTTGTACATGGCATAGTGCTCAGGGGCGGATCCAAACAATAAATCAAGGGGTACTTAAAAGTTCAAATACATATCCAGAAAAATAATTATAATGTTCAAAAGTTCAAATACATATTTGGGAAAAATAATTACAATGTCATCCTTCTAGGTCTTATTTTTTGGAATTCCTTCATAATTGTCTTATTATCAATGCTTTCAAATACATCTTTTTCAATATAAGACACTAAACAATCATTCAACCATTCATCCCCCATCTGATTACGAAGTGCAGACTTGATGTATTTCATAATTGAAAATGCTCTTTCCACAGATGCAGTTGCTACAACTACAGGCAAAGTTAATGCTAACTTTACAAGTAAATAAACTAAAGGATACACTATGTTTTTTCTTTTCAACCATCCTTTTGGCAAGATAAGTTATTCCTTGCAAATTCAAGAAATCAGGATCACTTTGCACATCAACAATATACGTGTCAAGCTGATATTCAAGCATGACAAAATCATTCAAATCAAAATCTGAAGGATAGAAGCTAGCAAATTCACACAACTTATTCTTGTCAAATGCTGAGAAAGAGTTGCACGGATATTTTGAGAGAAAAGCAATTTGATGAGATGGTCAAAAGTATCGCAAGCAATGATGTTCAATCAGGGAAAGGCTTGAATCAATAAATGAGTTTGTCACGACCAGGGGACACACGTTGGAGCTCACATTACCGATCATTGGTAAGTCTGTATACATTGTTTGATTATGTGCTTCATGTGCTAGAAATTATAAAAGATGATACAACCCTTACACATGCAAAAAGGTCTGAAAGCCTCTGGCCTTATGATGCGTATGCAAACTTTTGAATTTGTATTACTTTTGAACATGATGATCAAGGTCTTAGCAATAACAAATGAGTTGTCCCAAGCACTTCAGAGAAAAGATCAAGATATTGTGAATGTTATGAATCTTGTAAAAGTTTCAAAGGTGTTATTATAGAAGACAAGAGATAATGGGTGGGATAATCTATTTCAGAAGACTTCTGCATTTTGTATCAAACATGATATAGATATCCCTGATATGGAAAGTGTATTTGCATTACAAGGGAGAGCAAAACGTCGAGGACCAGTTACTCATCTGCATCACTTTAAGGTTGACATATTTTATGCAGTGATAGATACTGAACTTGAAGAGTTGAATGATCGTTTTAGTGAAGTTAGTTCGAATTTGCTGAAATGCATGGCATGTTTAAATCCGTGCAACTCTTTCTCGGCATTTAACAAGAATAAGTTGTGTGAATTTGCTAGCTTCTATCCTTCAGATTTTGATTTGAATGATTTTGTCATGCTTGAATATCAGCTTGACACGTATATTGTTGATGTGCAAAGTGATCCTAATTTCTTGAATTTGCAAGGAATAGCTGATCTTGCCAAGAGGATGGTTGAAAAGAAAAAACATATTGTGTATCCTTTGGTTTATTTACTTGTAAAGTTAGCATTAACTTTGCCTGTAGCAACTACATATGTGGAAAGAGCATTTTCAGCTATGAAATACATCAAGACTGCATTTCATAATCGGATGGGGGATGAATGGTTGAATGATTGTTTAGTGTCTTATATTGAAAAAGATGTATTTAAAAGCATTGATAATAAGGCAATTATGAAGGAATTCCAAAAAATAAGGCCTAGAAGGATGACATTGTAATTATTTTTCTGGATATGTATTTGAACTTTTGAGTGCCCCCTTGAATTATTTTCTGGATCCGCCCCTGACGGGAATCATGGGTATTGGGTAATCAAAATCAGTAATGGGTATTGGGTAGCCATTGGATTGGAGACTTGCCTGACTTGGAGGCTGGAGGAGTGGAGGTTGTTTGTCGCTGCCGGTGAAGACGAAAGACGATGGTGTCGTCGCTGTCTCTCGCAGTTTTGGTTCTCAACTTCTGGTGGTCTCTCTCGATCTCGCGGTCAATGGCTACGGTCTTAGGTGACCGACTGAGCATGAGCCTCGGAGGTGGTGTCGTGGTGGCCGATGATGGTCGATGATGGCAACTGGCGGAGGCAGCGAGGCGCGGTTCTGGTTCGAGTCTTCTAGTGGTCTCTCTCGGTCTCGCAAGGTTTAGGACTGTAGGGCACTAGGGCCAAGGAACACGTTTTGTTGCAGAAAAAAGATAAGGATATTTGTGTAAAAAAATTTAAAATCAGGGGCATATTAGTAATTTACTTTCAAAATTTAAGGGGGGGCACTGCCTCCCAATGTTACACGTACATCCGCCTCTGATGGTGCTGTTCTGACTCAACTTTTCTGTTCCGTTTCTCTTAAGTTTCTTCCTCGTCTAGCATAATCAGCGAAGCAAGTAAGTCCTTCAAGTTACTTTCATTATTCTCATTATTATTATTATTACCATTATGCCTTTTTTGTTCTCCTACACCTTCGTCTTCTTTTCTGTTAGGCTTTCTTTTGTTGATGTTGTTTGAGGTTGTTGTTTGAGTCTCTGTCTGAGAAAAGGTTGTAGAAGTGGGAGTAGTCCTCTTGGGTTAAAAACGGGATTTGGCTGATTTCGATGTGGTTTTTTTGTGTTTGGTTTTGGAGAATTTTCTGTATGAATTTTGTTGAGAGGTGTGAAAGATTGAGATGTTGAGTTTGGGGGGATTTTTATAGAGAGAGAGGAATGACATGAGGCTTTGGATTTGGGAGCATAAAACAATGATTATATGCGTCTCGGGAAGTGTGGTTTTTAACGCAGTTGGATTGGTTTCAGACTTTGGGATTTCTTTATTAAACAAAAAGTTGTAGTGATCGTTTGTTTTTGGAATTTTATGGGTTTGGAAAACGTTGGAGAAAAAAAAAAGGTGGGATTGGAAAGGAAGTTGAGAAGTTTCGCTTACATTTTTTGAGATTTGGGTTGCCAAAGGAAGCCTTGTTGGAAAAAGAAAGAAAAAAGGGCCGGGAGGAGTTGAGAAACGAGAGACTTATGTATCTTCATTTATTTTATTTTTTTATGAGATTCGATAAGGTTTAATGGAATAAGAGAATTTATCTATATCTATATATATATATATATATTAAATTTTAAGGATTTTCAAGATTAATAATTATTATAAATAAGTAGTATCTTAAAATATATGATTCTCACACACTTATTAGAGGATAAGACATCATTATTCATAATGAGGTATTTGTCTAGTCTTCAATGTGTCCTGATTTTCTCGAAAGATGAAGAAATAAAGATTTTATTCAATCCTTTTTAAACTACTACTCTCATCAAATAATAGTTATTTCTAAAAACTTCTCAAGTTTAATTCAATTACGATTTAATCCTTAATCCTTAATTATTTATTTATTAGTCACTACATAAGTCACATATATATTATATGAGACATTAATTCTTACATATATGTCTTAAACTTTCGTGAACCATTAGATTAAATTTTTAATTTGTCAATAACTATTGATTTGATATACTATATATGTTAAATAAGTTTGATGTTTTGTTGTATAAAAATATTAATTTGTTAATAATCATTAATTTAATATACTATATATAAGAAAACATGAAACATTATCAATATTAAATCAAAATTCTAATTCATCAACAACATTTTATTTGAT
>PYAF01000093.1:939449-961764 GCA_007407185.1 Glycine tomentella | reverse complement strand
AACTTTTAAAATAATTATTTTAAAATAATTTAAATTATAAATTATAATAAGACGACAATGTAAAATTATTTTACATAATTAATATATAAATATTAAACTTATTTTATTTGTCCTTTTCAACACAATAATTATATTTAAATATAAATGGATACTGATTTTAATAAATTGGAACGAACAGAAATTTATATTCTCTTTCATATTCTTCATAATAATAATAATAAAGTATATTGATTTTGAACAGTACATATTATGCAGTAAATTATAAAAATAATAGGAACAATTATTATTATGTTATTGGCTGTATTTATAGTACATTATTGATGATAGCATAATCACATGTAATTCAATGTCAGTCATACCGTATATAGCATTGTAGTGACAAAAACGCCCTGCCAAACCAGGGCTCTTAAATTTTCCAAAAATACACAAGGATGGGCAAAAAGGTAAAATCACCTTAGTCCAATTCATTGCCGATCAAAACACCGGTGTCCTCCTCCTCCATGGCTTCTTCGTACGAACTTCGATTTGGAGCTCGCCGCAAAATCAAATTCTAATACGCTTTTCGATTCTTCCTCTATTTTCTCAGCTATTAAGAAAACCAATAACAAGCACCATTAAAGATTCGAGGTATATTTCGATGCATCAATTTTTTTTTTATTATTTTGAGTTTGCTGTTATTTAATTGCTTCATCTTTTGTTTAAGTTCTAGGGTTTTGATTTTGAAGTTCGTAGTATTTTTTCGCGTTAATAGGATGGTTCATGATTTTGATTTTTCGGTCTTTGCATTGATTCAACCGTTAGGGTTTCTTAACGTTCTGGCTGCTTCCTGTATGTGTTTTGTTGAGCTTTCGAACGAAGTGAGATTGGGGAAGTAAAGGAGAAAGAGTATCTGCATGCATGGAGTAGCTAAAACTTGTGAAACAGAACTATTGTTGTTTATAGATAGATAAATCTTGCTAATTTTGTTTTATGTTTGGCTTTTTAATTGAATGTTTTGTGTACGAAATTTTAAAACGAGAAAATGCATGCTTGAAGTCAGAGGGCGTGTGATTCATTTTTTTTATTTTTTTATTTACTGTGTGGCCATTCCCTGTATATTGGCAGATAATGTCATTGAATTGAGGAATTTATTATAGGAATAGGAGTAGACCAGAGTTAGTGTAGGAAGGGGAACTTGTAAACAATAGTGTGCATCTGTTGTCACTGGTTTACAAATTCAGGCAGTAAAACTCAATTGTCTTGATGGGTTTACTTTTAAAGTGGCGGTTAGAATTGTTGATTATTTCTAATTGAAAGAAAAAGTAGTCATCTTGTCTTTATATTGACTACCTGTGTATGTTGAGAATATGGTAAATTGATGATGGACTAATGGAGTATAGTTCTTGGGTCCAAGATTGGTGTTTGAAGTTACTAGTCACAGTAAGTGGTGTTTGAAGTTGAGAATTTAAGTTGTAGCAATTGGTCTTTGATGTTGAGACAGTAAGTCACAGTAATTGGTTTGCATATAGTATGTTGTTGACAAAGTCTTCATAGCATTTGTCGTAATTCATAATCATGTAGATTTCATCTTGTTGCCACATTGAGCATTTATGTCTATTAACTTACATTTCTCTATGTAATAGTTAGGCTTGGTAAAGTAAAATAAATCAGTTTGCAAAGTTTGTTTGTGTTTTGTATATGAATTTGATCCATGGTTGCAATCAACATGATTTGCATTAAAGTTGAGATGAACTTGTCAGTAGAGCACGATGTTGATCCAGGTACAATTGGAAGGTTTGTTACACGTGGTCAATTCCACGTTTTTCTATGGACGCATAGCATCAAGTTTATTCATTCAATAATCTGCCATTTCAAAAATATCTACATTATATCAAAAGGGTGTCTAATGGTTGCAGTTGTTGTTTAGACTAAATAAATATATTACATCTAGTGATCCCCCACCCCCACCCCCCCTAAAAACAGAAAATTTGACCCTAATCTTTCTTCATTAAACTGTTACTAAGATAGTTCAAGTAAATTAGAAGAGGGGTAATGTGCTATGAAGTTTTTGTATGATCAGTCTTAAAGCTATGTTTTATTAAAATGATATTTTGTCCAGGAGATTAAGTTTAAAATTGAGGTGGTACACTGTACAGAGAGCTGATAAGATTTGTGATATAAGAACGAGGACAAGGTCCTATGTAGAGCAGAATGGAGAGGTATATATAATGTAATTTTATCCAATTGTTTCATGACATTTATTGTAAAATGGTGCTAAGGGAAATACTTGACCATGAAGCCTTTTTCTTTGGTGCGTTTTGTGAGTGTATATTTTAAGTAGCTTATATAAGAATGCTAGTTCTGATAGTGTATTTTTTTCCTCTGCATTTGGAGATTTCTGTAAACTTGTTTTTATCATATATGTAAATAATTAGTTATAATAACATATTATTCCTTTTAATTTTTACTTTGATGTAGATGAGTTGGACTAGGATAATGATAGATAGTTGAGTCATTCAGACAAACTCATGTGCTGTGTTACAAACCCTTAGCATTTGATGAATTTTAAAAAAATTGTGTTCATCATACAAATTTAGGGTGCTTTTGAGCATGAATCTTGGCTTTCTATCCCAAGTCTTTTACTGTGCACATGAATATTTCTACATTACAGCCTGTAGAGTTTGATTATACTGTGTTCTTGTTTTGATCCTTTCAGGTACTCATCCAATTGTTTCCCTTGTAATATAGATTTGCCCTTTATGTGCTTTAGTCAGTATAGTGCTAAGTCTTTGTCATGCACCAATCTCTGTTCTATGTATTTAACTCAAGAGATGTGTGGGAATTAGTGCTATGGCAACATCCACCAAGTTTGATATATCTTCTTGCAGCCCAGATAGACCATTGTACTCTGGGCAGTGTCGATCCCACATAGTTCCTTCGTTAGATAGATCAGGTAGCTTTCGTGAAAGCATGGAAAGTCCAATTCTGTCTTCTCTTCCAAGCATGTCAAGAAGCAGTTCTTCAGCAACACAAGGGGATGTGGTGAGCTTCTTCAGTTGTGTGCGTTTTAATCTAAAGTTGGTGGCTCCAGAGCATAAGTCTAATCGTCAAATAGATTATAAGCGACTTGTCAGTGCTGCTTTTGGAATTTCTCCTGATGATTCTCCATCTAGTTCTGCCAAAGGCAAGCAACTATCATCCCCAGTACAAGAAGATATCAAACGACTCAGGGATAGTTTACACACAAGTTTTAGGAGGGCAAGGTAGTTCTTTCATTCTTTGTATGTTTTACTACTGGCATTGAAGTTAGAGCTGTTTAATAACATGGTATTTTTCAACAGGGATCGTGCTAAAATGTTTAGTGAAGCCTTGTCTAGATTCAACAAAGATTTCCAAAATATAATTTCAAAGAAAAGGTCTCGAGCTGAAACTTTTTCTAATGAACGTTCTAGTTTCATGTTAAATGATCGATTAGTCTTGGGAACAAGTACAGGTAAGGTTGGAGTTGAAGGTCATGCAGTCACAGGTGGTTTTGAACATGACCAACCGAAGTTGGAAGAAAGAACCAAAAATGGTTCTAACAAGCGCACTCGAACTTCTTTGGTTGATGTAAGGGTATGTGTCTTTGTTTTCTTTGTGCTTGTTTGCTAGTATCAACGCAATATTCCATTTCTTTTTATGCCTTCTAATATAACTTATTCAGTTTTGTGCTGTTCTCATGTAATATTCATCGAAGTGTTTGTTACATCTGTGTGACATGGGGTCCTGTTTCAAATTTGGTTTAACAAAAGTTGCTAACTCAAACATTTTCCCTCAGTTCTTAGAGATACCACCTAATGTGTAGAAATCTATTATGAATTCTTTTGAACATATACATATAGCGTAGGGATCAGTTACTCCAGGATTAACTCTTAAAGTTACTTTCTTCAAAAACTCTTTGTATATATTAAATTTCATTAATCTTGCCATTGAATATTTTGATAATTGATATTATCTCAACAATTATGCATACTAAATTTTAGATAAATCAGACTTATAATTGACATTTTTTTTATATTTTAAAAAAGTGTATCATATGTTAAATTAAGTTTACTTAATGAATTATTAAGTGCCTTTTAAAATCTTATAAAAATTTATAGACTTGATCTATTTAATAAGAACTTCTAACTTAACGTATACAAAGAGTTATTGAATTGAGTAATTTGATCCTCACCGTATATATATGTATATGTATATTGCATGTCTTTCATGAACTTTAGGTTTGTTACGAGTGTCTCATTGCTTTTATGAAATTGCCAAATTACAGAGTATGGCTTGTGGTTGTGGCTTTACAACTTGGTTTTTACTTCTCTTTATATGGGAGAGTCTGATTTCAGATTACCTTGGTTTCCTTTAAAATCTGTTGAGCAAAACTGACTTGGGTTTGATAAATTCTAGATGGATATACGGACTAATTCTCTTGTCAGGCCATCGGGGACTGTAGATAGAGATAAAGAAATACGGATTGCCAATAGTAGTGCAATTCAGGGTGAGGAACGAACTTTACTAATTGGAGGTGATGGGTGGGAAAAGTCAAAAATGAAGAAGAAGCGTTCTGGCATCAAACCAGATGGGTCTCCAAATGCAGCATTGACAAAACCTGTTAACCTTTTCCAGGAAACTAAACA
This sequence comes from Glycine tomentella, assembly GCA_007407185.1. Taxonomy (NCBI): domain Eukaryota; kingdom Viridiplantae; phylum Streptophyta; class Magnoliopsida; order Fabales; family Fabaceae; genus Glycine; species Glycine tomentella. The sequence continues at coordinate 957,118 of PYAF01000093.1, read as the reverse complement.
CGGAATGCAACAAAGACTAGCCACTGATGCTCGATCAAAATTGAGTAATGATTCTCATTCTTTCAGGTATGAATCATGAATGTATTTGTATGCATTTGTACTGTTTTAGACATAATTAGCTTATGGGTTTTTTATCTTGTTCAAGTTTGCACAGGTTAAGTAGCATTAATTATCTACTTTTAATTAACTTTCATCAATTAATTAATTATGTTTTCTTAAAAGAATCATGAATGTATACTCTAATATTTGTAGACCCACCCCTTTATAATCTCTCTCTCTCTCTCTCTCCACTAAAAAGTTATCCCTGATTGTTTTTATTTTACGGCATCTCCATCAAAATGTAACTAGCTCTGTAAAGTTTTTTCTTTTTCAGATTTTGTTAACTCATACAGCAAAAAAAAAGTAATACTAGTATACTGGGTTAAAAAACAAATACTGCAATCTTTATCTACAGTATTTTGAAAGTAATATACTGCAATAAAAAGCAAAAAGCCAATAATGATTGAAACCTATTTTAAAAAGTAAATAAAAAAAAAACTAAAAAAAAAACTACGTACCCCATTGTCCAAAGGCTCCTCACTATGCGAAGGTAAGGAAGAGGGATATTGTATGCAGCCATACCCTTGCATATGCAAAGAGACTGTATCTGGATTCGAACCCACGACCAACAAGTCACCAAGGCACAACTTTACCTGTTGTGTCAGGGCTCGTCCTCATTTTAAAAAGTAAATATAAAATAATTTTTAATCTGAAAACTCTGCCGTTTTTTTTTTCTAATACAGGAACAACAAACAAATTAAAATATTCTTAAAAAAAAACAATAAAAGAACTAGTTACATTTTTATCTCTTGACAAGGTGATGCAGTAAAATAAAATCAATTAATTATAATTTTTCAGTAGAAAGAGATAGATTATAATGATGTGAGTCTATAAAATAAATAGGAGAGATAGATTATAAAGAGGTGAGTTTATAGTAGTAAAATAAATAGGAAAGAGAGATAATTACTTCCATCGAGAAAACATAATAAATTAACTAATCAATGTTAGTTAAAAGTGAATAATTAATGCTACTTAACCTGTGCAATTGCACAGGATAGAAAAATCCTTAGCTTATATATTCTCTCTTGCTTCCCTATAATAATTTATTAGTGTTGATTTTAATCAGATATTTAGTTTCCTTATTATTAACCTTTGATATGACAATTTACTGGATCCAAAATTGTAGGTTCAAGATGAGACTAGTTTATCTTTTAGATAGCATATTACTTGTATATATATGGGTACACATGCTGTAAATCATTCATTGAATAATACAGATTTTAACTATGAGTAGGTAAAATGATTAATAAATTAATTAATGGCTTTTATATATGAATATGAAAAGGAAAACAAAATGATTAAAAGGTTTGAAGATTTAGGGAAGTAGCCAGATGTGCATAAGTGGAATATGTACTTATTACTTTTTTTTTCCATTTATATATTTATGTATCAATAAATATTATCTTTGCTGATAAAAAAAAAAATGTATCAATAAATTTTCTGCCCTATTATCCATATCTAGATTTTAATTTATGTAGCAATAAATAAATAGATTTCGGTTAAATTAAAAATATGGTCTCCATACCCAACACAGCTTTCATTTTAGTCCTTGCATAGCTCTACAAATTGGTTCCTACAAAAAAGATGTTTACAAATCTATACTTGTTTGCCAAAGTTAAAACAGTGTCAAGATTTTCTTTTTCTTTCTTTCATCTAGGGACCAAAAATGAAATGTAAACTTTTTCATGTAGGGACTAAACCTTTGTCAAGTATAGGGACCAAATACAACACTGTTATAGGCAGGGACCAATGTGTAAATGCCTTTTAATTTTGGGACCAAAATGTGGGTTTTTTCATGTAAGGACAAAATTTGAAAAACAGTGTCAAGTGTACAGACTAAATTACTAACTTAACCATAAATTTAATTAATAATCTACCAACAAAAGCCTGCAACAATTGGTAAATAGTTGGATCCCTTAAGCATGCTGGCCAACATTCACTCTTGGCCATATAATAACAAAGCCTTATCCCACTGGGTGAGGTCGGCTACATGAATCACACAACGTCCAGGGACAGATCCAAGAATGTATTATAGGGGGGCCAACTTTTTTTTACACTATTACTAATATATCTAACTTCTAATAAATAAGTATTGAATAAATAATAAGTTTAACAAAAATATTTATTATTCATTTTATGTGTAAAACTAGAGATATGATCTGGTACTAGGAGGAAATTTAGCTGATATTAACTCAAAAACCAATTTTTTTTATGTATTTTCCTTTATTAGTGTTTTGTTTAATTTTACTTTTTCTTTTTTCCCCCTCATATATACATAAAAGGGTCCTGTGGGTGGGTTTGGGGGGGTGGGGGGGCCTCCCCCTTGTATCGAACAACGCCATTTGGCACAGCTATCACTCTTGGCCATGCATATGAAAATATTTTATTGGGAGTGACAAAACCCATTTGGGTGATCTCTATGGCTTGAAGGGATTAGTGATTGTTTGTGTAAAATATCCTTGGTTCATTCTGATAGGACCTGGCCTCCTTGGCGATGCGTCCTCCGTCAATATGCAAGAACAATCAATACACACAACAAATATAGCCAATACCGTACACAACAATTCACTGAATTTCCTCTTATATTACTAAGATGCCACGACAACAATGTTTACAGATATTTCATATCTAGATTGATTCCCCTTGGAATCAATACCAAGAACTTCCCCTGAAGTTCCTCCTAGCCTCCTGACTCCTCATATTCCCCCCCCTCTCAATCCGTTATTTTGCACTATTTAAACAACTCCCCTAAACACAACAGGATAACCGTTTCTATAAATTGTAACTAATCAGCCAGCTCATCACTAACTAACTGAAACATTCCTGAACTGCAGCAACTGCTCCGGTTGTAATTGAAGCTCCAAATCTTCACTCAAGCAAGCCGGCAGGGGCTGTGAAACGACCTGATCGCCCACTACTTTCTTCAGTAAATATACGTGAAATACATTGTGAATTCGGGCAGCCTCTGGCAATTCCAACTGATAGGCAACATAAAAACGAGGTGCAAGCTTCTTGTTTGGCCGCCTGGCCAGCGACTGTAATCTGTAGGGTCTCAGCCTCAAAAAAACCATGTCATCCACCGCAAACTGAACCTCACGCCTCTTTTTGTCCGCTCTCTGTTTCATGTTCCGCTGAGCTAACACCAATTTTGCTTCAGCTCCTTTAAAATATTATTCCTGGACTGCAGAAGAGCATCTATGCTAGCATTTTTAGTGCCATCAGCTACCCAACACCACAAAATAGGAGGGTCACGCCCATACAACGCCTTAAATGGGGTCATGCCGGCTGAACCATGAAAAGTAGTATTGAACCAATACTCAGCCCATGCTAACCACTGCACCCAAGACCTAGGCTGCTGCGAACAGAAACATTGCATATAAGTCTCCAAACAGCGGTTGACGACCTCTGTTTGACCATTGGATTGCGGGTGATAAGCACTTGAAATACTTCAGTTTAGTCCCCGCTAAACGAAAGAGTTCAGACCAAAAACTGCTCAAAAATACAGCATCCCGATCTGAAACTATCGACTTTGGAAATACATGAAGCCGGATGCCGGACTATCTCTCTAAATAATTCTGCCACTGAAGTAGCAGTAAATGGATGTAATAATGGCAGAAAATGGTAATACTTAGTGAAACGGTCAACTACCACTAAAATACTATCAGCCCCACGAGTCTTTGGCAACCCTGTAATAAAATCCATGGAAATAGCTTCCCAAACTTGCTCCGGCACTGGCAAAGGCTGCAGTAGACCAGCCGGACTCAATGACTGAGATTTATTCCGCTGACACACATCACAAGCGGCTACATATTTCTGCACCATAGGTTTCATCCCCACCCAATATAGCACTGTTGCTATTTGCTTATATGTCCTTAAGACTCCCGAATGACCTCCAAACGCCGACGCGTGAAATTCCTGCATAAAATGTGGGATGAAAACAGAAGACTTGGATAAAACCAATTGATTTTTGTACATCAAAGCACCCTGTAACAGCGAATAAGGGTGCTGACTAAGAGGTCCTGTAGCAAGGCCTGAATTATAGACTGATATTTCGGATCAGCCGCCGGTTCCTGAGCCACTACATCACCTTCCTGCCATGCTCCCGTACTCACAGCTGAAAGCTCAATAGCAGAATCGGCATTCTAGAGAGAGCATATGCAGCCTTATTCTCCAATCCCGGCTTATACTCCAATTCAAAGTCAAACCCCATTAATTTTACCAGCCATTTCTGCTGCTCCGAATTGAGTACTTTCTGCTCCAATAAGAACCGCAAACTTCGCTGATCCGTACGCACCTTGAACTTCCTCCCCAACAAATAATGTCTCCACTTCTGCAGGGCTAACACAATTGCCATTAATTCACGTACATATCTGATTTAGTCCTAGCTCTTAGGGATAACGTTTGACTGATGAAAGCAACCGGTTTTCCATTCTGCATCAACACAGCGCCTAAACCAGTGGATGATGCATCTGTCTCCACACAGAATTCACAGTCAAAACGGGGATTGGCTAACACCGGAACTGAAATCATGGCTGTCTTCAACAGTTCAAAGGCCTCTGTTGCTTCTTGGTCCCATAGGAATGCATTCTTCTTAAGTAACCGTGTCAAGGGGGCTGCTATGGAACCATATCCCTTCACAAATTTTCTATAGTACCCGGTCAACCCCAAAAATTCTCGTAACTCCTTCACATTCTGTGGTAAAGGCCATGCAATCATTGCCTCTATTTTTTTCGGATCTGCTGATACCCCCTTATCTGAAACAATGTGTCCCAAATATTCCAACTGCTGAACCGCAAAAGGGCATTTCTTCTTTTGCACAATCATGCCATGTTCAGACAGCAAGCTTAGAGTTATGCTTAAATGCTCTAGATGAGTCTCCCAAGTAGCACTATAGACAAGGATGTCATAAAAAAATACCAAAATAAATATTCTCAAATGTTCCTGAAAAATATCATTCATAAGAGATTGGAATGTAGCAGGGGCATTAGTTAATCCGAATGACATTACCAATAACTCGTAGTGACCATTATGAGTGTGAAAAGCTGTCTTCTCGATGTCCTCCTCTCGCATACGAATCTGATGATACCCAAAGTGTAAATCAAGCTTGCTGAAATATCTGAATTCACCCAATTCATCTAATAATTCATCGATGGTGGGCATGGGAAACTTATCAGTCACAGTGACCTTGTTCAACGCCCTATAATTGATACAAAATCTCCATCTCCCATCTTTCTTCTTCACCAACAACACTGGACTGCTGTAGGGGCTTCTGCTCGGTCGAATGATTCCTGCAAACAATATTTCCTGCACCAGTTTTTCGATCTCGTTCTTCTGAGCATGAGGATAGCAGTAAGGTCTTAGATTTGGTGGAACAACTCCTGGTTTCAAACGGATAGCGTGGTCATGCCACCTCTGTGGTGGCAATGGGGGCTTATCATTGAACACCGAAGGAAAGTCCTTCAGAATGTCCTCCACTTCAGACGCCACTAACACCTTTGGAATGTGAAGTTCCCCATCTAATGCAGCCACCTCAATCAAAAAACCCGTACCTCCTTTCTCCATTGCTTGGCATAGATTTTTAAGTGAAGCTCCCCTTTGCACTAAAGATGGATCCCCCTCTAGCTTCACCATTTGCTGATCATAGGAGAATTTCATATCCTGCGTTTTGTAATTACACCACACTTCTCCCAACTTCGACTGCCAATTAACTCCTAAATCACATCCACGTTTCCCAACTTAAACTCCAGGAAATCGTGAACAAACTCGACTCCCCCCATCTTTAGAGTCACTGCCCGACACACACCCTTACCATGCATCATCGTTCCATCGCCTAGGGTGACACTAAATGGCTTCTCGCTCACCGGTATCTGTAACTCTTGCACCAGCGCTAAGTTTATGAAACTATGGGTGGCTCCACCGTCAATCAACACGACCACCTGTCGGGACAGCAGATCCGCGTACAACTTCATGGTTCTAGGAGAATCGAATCCCCTTATAGAATGAGAGGAAAGTTCAATTTGTTCACCGGACAGAACTTCCACCATGACCCCATCTTCCTCGCCTTCCACTTCTGCCGTCCAGTCTTCCTCCCCTTCGTGCACCACCAACAACCGCAACTCACGAAATTTACAGTTGTGATTTTTCTCCCATTTCCCATCACAACGAGCACAGATTCCTAAATCTCTCTTCACCTGAAATTCGGCTGGAGACAATCTCTTGAATGGCTTGGTATTGGTAGTCGATCCTGCCGTTGCAGAGTTAGTCGGGTTTGGTAACCCTGTGATATTCGACCCTGACCCCGATTGGCTTGGAATAGGTTTTTATATTGAGCCCCAAATTGATTGTACTGCAGCACGTGCCCCACTAGTGCTTGCATTTCCATACTGGGTTTTATTTCCAGTTTGGGCCCTCACTCCCCACGTTTCAGATAAGGCCTCATTCTTTTCTTCGATACTTTGGGCCAGTCCCATTATGTCTTATAATGTTCCTGGTTGGTGCATGTGCAGTTCGGCCCATATCGGCCCGTTGAGTCTAGCTCGAAACATGGCCATTAGCCATGTTGGTGAGGCTTCGTCTACCTCTGTCACTAGACCCTCAAACCTTCCTCAGTACTCCTTTACGGTGGACCATTGTTTCAAATGTTTCAATTCCTCCTCCGGCAAGTTTCTTTGGTGCGACCCAAACCGCCTCAAGAATTCCTTCCGAAAATCTCTCCAATCTTCGAATGGCCCCGTTCTTTCCTGGTATTGCAGCTATTTGAGTGCTGCTCCTTCCATGCTAAGCGTTAACACTAATAATTTCTCTCCGTCTTCTATCCTATTTACCGCGAAATATCGCTCCATTCAAGACAGCCAACCTTCTGGAGCTACCTCACTAAAAATCGATGCCTCAATTCGTCGAATCAGAAACACACTCTCCCTCTGATAATTTTCATCTCGATTCTCTCTCGAATGTGAGTATCCAGAATCATCTCTCCCATTCGATGAACCATCATTGGTGTTCTTGCCAGCGGCTATGAAATGCCGTTTAATTTCTTCCATAAACTGCTTCGTCTCATCCATGGATTCTCCCATGCGAGCCATCTGATTCTCTAGCGAACGCAATCCCTGTTCCAGGCCATCCATTCTCGCATTCACAGCCTCCATTCTCGTTCTCATCAACACCTACAGGATCAAGTGTTCTGATACCTGATTGATAGGACCTGGTCTCCTTGGCGATGCGTCCTCTGTCAATATGCAAGAACAATCAATACACACAACAAATATGGCCAATACCGTACACAACAATTCACTGAATTTCCTCTTATATTACTAAGATGCCACGACAACAATGTTTACAGATATTTCATATCTAGATTGATTCCCCTTGGAATCAATACCAAGAACTTCCCCTGAAGTTCCTCCTAGCCTCCTGACTCCTCATGTTTCCCCCCCTCTCAATCCGTTATTTTGCACTATTTAAACAACTCCCCTCAAACACAACAGGATAACCGTTTCTATAAATCGTAACTAATCAGACAGCTCATCACTAACTAACTGAAACATTCCTAAGCTCTTCCTACGAGTGTATACCTGTTTCACTATATGTGTATCACATTCCAAAAAACGATTTAATTTGACGAGGAAGTTGAGTGAAGTGTCGTAAAGTGTGAGCTATCGAGATGTCGGCTCTTAGGGATGGTGCTAAGATAGTGACTTGGTTAATATGTTGTGCCTAAGTCCCACATTAAGTAGTATAAGATGCTTGGTGGAGTATTTAAGTGCTTGGCCCTCCCCCCTTGCATCCCATACTACTCGATGTTGGACTTAGGCACCCCATAATACCCAAGTCCCTGTCATAGGACAGGTTCAAGTATTGTCTTATAGTGAATGTACTAATCATATATTCTTATGTGATTATTGATTATATCTTTCCAATTCCAATATGTGGATTAGTTACGGAGCAATTTATATAAACAATTATTGTTAAAAGTTTGTGCTTTAGAATTTAGATTCAATATAATGATGCGCAACAATGCCTTTACTCATTCATTGTAAACACTGTATTTTGCAAATTAAAATTTTAAATTACTTGTTTATCTAGTATGAGTATTAGCAATTTATTACTGGCGCTATACACATCTAATGCTAGATAATAAGTACTTGAGTTGACGTCATAAGAATTGCATATCATGTGTTAGGATAGCTATAGCTCCCTTGTTCTACCAATGGTAATTTATTGCATATATTGCTTCTATTGTTATAACACAAAAACGGAAATGAAAGAAAATAAGTGAGCAAGTTGGTGGAGTTTCTTTACATATTGTGTTCAATGGTGAAAGGCTTCAAACTCATCTGTAGCTGAAGTAACAAGAGAATATAGTTGTGAGGAATTGTGCTAAATTCTCTCTGATTTCATGGATCTTTGATGGAAGATATCATGTAAAAAGAATTTTTTTATTTATTTTTAATTCCTATTGATTATCTTTCTTCAATATAGGCTATCATATAATACTTTCATGTATCTTTGGTTTAGGTCGGGGGTTTCTAATGGAACTGTTGGAGCTGGAAAATCAGATGGTGTCTCTCAACAATCAGGGTTGGGCATACGTGTCTCTACCCCAAGAAGTGACCTAGAAAATAATTCTGCTGTCAATGATAGGCGGGATCGTCCTGTTAATTCAGACAAGGAAAGGGTGCATTTCAGAGCTGTTAACAAGTAAGCAAACTGGAGTTCATTTCTTCTTATCATAATTTATTTCTTTCAAAAATAAAATTACATTTATCATCGAAATCCATTTTTTTTCTTTCATGTTGCTTTCTCTTTGATTTCTTTGTTTTGATGGTTTGTTTATTTGCTCCATTTCTGTTAAGGATCCTAATGTATTATGATTAGTACTCATAGCTCTTTCTTTGTCTTGATATATATCCTATAATTGATAATTGATTAGGACTTTTGAGATAAGCAACTGCTATAGGATAAAATTAGGTGTTTGACTTGCATATGGTGTAAAGCACACGTCTTTGTAAAGGGGTATCCCTTAAAAATATGATGAAGGATGGGGTAGCGTTATTATGTTGATGTTTACTATTTGTTGTTTACTTTTTCTTCTCTTTTTAAGGATGATTCTTATCCTGCTTTCCCTTTGTAATTTTCTAATTGACTTAATAAATTTACTGTCTTAATAAAAAATGTAATCTATAACTGATATTGATTTTGTCTCTACAATTGTTCTATGCCCAGGGCAACTGTTTGCGATGAATATAATTCAGTGAGCCCTAATTCAAGTGCAAAAATGAATACACCTATTCGGGCGCCACGATCTGGTTCAGGAGTTGGCCCAAAGTCGTCACCTGGTGTCCATAGAGCATCTGTTCCTAATGATTGGGAGCCCTCGCATTGTATGACCAAGCCCCCTGCCAATGTTAGCACTAACAATCGCAAGCGTGTGACATCCGCACGATCATCTTCCCCATCCGTTGTGCACTGGCAGAGGCCACAAAAGAGCTCCCGTACTGCCAGAAGAACAAATTTTGTGCCCAATGTATCAAGTAATGATGATTCCCCTGCTTTGGATTCTATATCTGATGTGACTGGAAATGATCTTGGGTTGGGATTTGTTAGACGTTTGGCTGGCAATTCTCCTCAGCAAATTAAATTAAAAGGTGATTCTTTAACTTCGGCTACCTTATCTGAAAGTGAAGAGTCAGGGGTAGCTGAGATTAAACCAAAAGAGAAGGGCAGGAAACCAGAGGAGATAGATCAGAAAGCTGGACAAAATGTTCATAAGGTTTCTAACTTGGTCCTTCCAACAAGGAAAAATAAGCTTGTCTCTGGGGAAGAACATGGAGATGGTGTTCGGAGGCAAGGTAGGACAGGACGCAATTTTCCTGCTGCAAGGTCGCCAACGCCAGTGACATCTGAGAAGCTTGGAAATATAGGGACTGTAAAGCAACTTAGAAGTTCAAGACTAGGACTTGAGAAGAGTGAAAGGTTAAAATACTTCTATTGCTTAGGTTTGACAGTTTGTTTAGGCACACGGATTAAAGCTAATGTTTTTGATTCTATGTAGCAGGGCAGGTCGTCCACCAACCAGGAAACTTTCTGATCGTAAGGCATACGCACGTCAGAAACATTCAGCAATTAGTGCATCAGCAGATTTTCTTGGTACTATCTCAACTTTTCATATGTGTATAATACAAGTATATCATTAATCACTTTTGGGTTCACTGTTTTAGTTGGGTCAGAAGATGGACATGAAGAATTATTGGCTGCTGTAAAGGGTGTTATCAACTCTGGTATGAATCTTACTAAATATTATCTAACTGTGTAGCCTAAATACTTTTTTATCTGACAGAGTAGTTCTGTACTTCCTATATTTAACTCTGTTTCTCTCTTTTGCTTTATTTTCGATTTATCATTGGGTTCATCTACCACCGACCCCAATTAATTTGGGTTAAAGGTGCTGTTGATGATGATGAGAGTAGTTCTGTACTTCCTTATTACTGCAGCTCGTGCTTTTTCCAGCCAATTCTGGAGGCAGATGGAGCCTTTCTTTGGTTTGATGAGTGAGGAAGATCTTGCTTACTGGAAACAGAAGGTACTAATTTTTTCCCTATTGGTGATTATGAGTTTTGCATTTCTTTTAAGAGCACGTGTTAGATTAGTGTTCAGCATGACTCTTGTCACACTTCAATTATGGTGCTTTCATTTGTAAGAAAAGGTAGTTTAGTGATGCTTCAGATTTGTGCTGGTGCCCATAATCTAATAGCCCTGATGAATCCTTTGGTTGATTATTCTGGAGTTAGAATTTATTGGTTTTACCATAAATGTGTGTCCTGATTCTGTATGGAACTATGGCCATTATATTATCAGTTATGCTTATTCCTTATATGCACTCATGCACGCATGGTTTGATATATATTATAAACTTCACATCCAATCTTGCATAAATTATCGTTTTATTAATACTGGAGATTAAAGCATGATTTTATTGATCTAAATTTCTTAGACATACCTGTCATGAGAATAAATTATTTAAATTTCTAATAAAAATTCATTCATCGTTCAGATAAATCTCAAATCAAGTGGATTGATGCCAACTCCAGTTCCTTCATACATAGATGATTGTGAAGCTGTGGCTAGTGGGTTTGGGTTAAATGGCTCTGAAAGAGATTTTGAACCTGGTGATCAAACGGGCACTGGAATTGTAGCAGAACAATTACAACTAGCTAAAGGAGATTCTAATGGAATTCCCTTCTGTCAAAGGCTAATATCTGCTCTGATTTCAGAGGAGTGTAGCAGTGAAAGTGAAGATATCATGTTTGATGCATGTGATACTGAATCTGAGGCTGACGGAGAGTTGGATTTGAGAAGTTTGGATCACCATTCTCGATCTAATTCTCATCTTGCTTGTCATTCTCCTTACAACAGTTATAGGATAACTAGGAAGTCAGGACATGATGAGACTGAAAGTGATATAGTTGATATCCCATCAACTAGGTTAAATTCAAGCCAGAACATGCCTACCTTGATCTGTTCAGAGTTGCAATATGCCACCTTGGGTATGAATGAAAAGCTTCTCTTGGAGCTTCAAAGTATTGGAATTTCCCCAGAATCAGTGGTTAGCTTACTTTCATAAGAATTTTTGTGTTGTTTTTCATGAAATCTCGATAATGGGGAACAATGACGAATCAATATCAGATTTGATTAAACTATTTTGTTCTAGTTTATTCTGTAGTTCCTTCAGCAGTCTATTCATCAATAGACCTAAAGAATTTATTTCAAGATGTTCTGTCTGTTATTGTAAAATCTGCTGTGTAGATTAAGAGTAGTATGTACTTATTGTTTTTACTTTTGTTTTTCAAGCCTGAAATGCTGCAAACAAATGATGAAGGAATTTGTGAGGATATCACTAGGTTAGACGAGCATTACCAAGGACAGGTACCAACTGATGCTGAAGCCAAGCTATAATGTTCTGACTTCTAATCATCTAAATGTTCTTTCCCCAATGTTCTTTTCCATCTGTTATGTAACTTCTCTGAAAATTTGCATGTTGCTTTCCAAGTATTATGTAAATATACAGATCAGGTTAAGATCCAGATATCTGATTTATAGATATAATATAGAACCTAATGAAGTTATTTATTTTATCTAACATAATTCACCTTTTGATTTTATTTTCATATATATTGTAGATGTCCAAGAGGAAATGCTTGCTAGATGGATTATTGAAATCGGCTTCAGTGACAAAAGAACTTCAAGAAAAGTAAATGTCCACCATTTATTCCCTGATTATTTACTTAATTTTAACTTATGTGGCTCATATAGCTCTTATTGGAAATTCAATATCTTGATTAACAGGGATTTTGAACAAAATGCTCTTGACAAACTTGTCATGATGGCTTATGAGAAATACATGGTAACCTTCTTATTGTTCAATATCACTTTTTGCATATAATCCGGTTTACAGTTTTGGAATAAAATTTTTGCATTCTAGTCAACTATCTCCAAGACCAAGAGTTTTGTTACCATAGTTAAAAAGGCTAGAGATCTTTATACAAGAGTAGTGGACAGGTCATTATTTATAGAGTTGGGCCATGGTCTATAACTCTGATTATCCAGGTATAAGAATGGAGGAAGGACACACATCAACAACTGTATAGGACCATGTTCTGTTGTTTAGTAGTGTGTGTAGCCTTAAATGCAGGTGCTAGAGTTTATCATACACATAATAGTTTGTGATCTTAATGTCCTAATAAGACTTGGATGGGGTGTTGAGGTAACAACAGCATGAAATCTTACCATACAACTGGATATGGCAACTATCAACCATGTCATACTCTGCCTATTTAAGTCAGACTTGTGATATCTTTGACCTATACTTATTTTAGTGTTTACTTTTATAAGAGAAACCAAACTCCATGCCCTGCCTTGTTATCTTGCATGAAGTAATTTAAATTGTCTAGGAATAAAAGTTGAACACTCCATTACGTTAATAGATGATACTATCATATTAGAAAGTGTTCTCTACTTTATAAATAGGTTGTGTGGCTGAGTGAATTGACAATAACTGATTGGCAGGCTTGCTGGGGTCCTAACTCATCAGGTGGGAAAAATGCAAGCAACAAAATCGCTAAGCAAGCTGCATTGGGATTTGTTAAACGAACATTGGAACGATGCCGGCAATTTGAAGATACAGGCAAGAGCTGCTTCAATGAGCCTTTGTATAAGGATATGTTCCTTGCTGCTTCTTCACAGCTAAGTATTGTTCGGCAATTAGATGGCATAGAGGCTGAATCCACAAAACCTTGTGCTTCTTCCTTTTCTCTGGAAGCAAGAACTGGTATCATCCTCATTTCTGGAATAAATATTCTAGTTTTCTATCTTAGCTGTGTTCTGTTTGAGCATTTTAGCCATATTTCAAAGATGGCTTGAACTTTATATGCCATCTTCTTGTGGACTTGAACCCTCTGTCCCCAATCCTGTCTAATTAAATACTACCCAACTAAAGCATAAAGGTACTGCCAGTTAAGAGGTGAAAATTTTGTTTTGTTCCCAATATTATACTGGGTACAGGATTGGGGGTGGGGCGGCAGATGATTAGAGGCCCTTTTTTTTAATCTTAACTGTTATATCAAGTTCCGTTCCCCCCCCCCCCCCCCCCCCCCCCCCCCCCCCCCCCCCCCCCCCCCCCCCCCCCCCCCCCCCCCCCCCCCTCTTTTGCTCCCAAGCACAGCCTGGAATTTGATATTTAATTCATGTTTTTCTATCTGCAGGTTCCATGGGTTCACAGCAGAACCCTTCACAATTTGGTCAGAATATGAAAAATCATGATCTCAATTCATCAGATATTCTTCCTGCTATAAATGGTTCATCTGAACAAACTAGTGGGAAGGAAGATCTGTGGTCAAACAAGGTGAAGAAAAGGGAATTGTCCCTAGATGATGTTGGCGGTAGCATTGGTAGTTCAAGTGCTCCATCAGGCATTGGAAGTTCTCTATCAAATAGTACAAAAGGAAAGAGGAGTGAGAGAGATAGAGATGGAAAAGGACAATGCAGAGAAGGGCTATCTAGAAATGGAACTACCAGAGTTGGTAGGTCAGCATTATCTAGTGCTAAGGGAGAAAGGAAACTCAAAACAAAGCCTAAGCAGAAAGCAACTAAGCATTCTGTTTCTGTAAATGGCCTCGTTGGCAAGCTACCAGAGCAACCTAAAACAGCTTTGCCTTCTGTTTCGACTTCTAACGAAATGTCTACTAACAGAACTGCCAAGGAGAAAGATGAGTTTGGCATGGGTGAATTCGATGACAATGAGCCTATTGATTTGTCCAACTTGCAACTACCTGGAATGGATGTGCTTGGTGTTCCTGATGATCTTGGTGACCAAGGGGCTGATCTTGGTTCATGGTTGAATATTGAGGACGATGGATTGCAAGATCATGATGACTTTATGGGCCTTGAAATTCCCATGGATGACCTTTCAGACTTGAATATGATGGTTTGAAACTGCTTTCTTTGTATAGTACTGTTCATTATACCAATGACAAAGGAAACAAAGTACCTTTAAGAAATGACTAGTTACATAGGATGGTTTTATGGCTATTCCTGCCCTCAATTAGGTTAATATATATTCTTTGGTAGACTTCCTTCTCCAGCTGTTTCTATTGACAGATCCAATTGTTTTGGATTTTGCTCATGTTGAAGTTCACGACTTCCACTGTAGAGATATTTTGTTCTAGGCACAAGTTAGTATTCCTAGTGATTGTTTGTTAGCAAACACTGTATCCTGGTTGTAGCTCTTATATAAATCAGAGAAAAGCCTTTTGTACATACATTTAATTTTTCTAATAAAATCAGCTTTCATTTACTGAAATGATGTTCCTGGCTACTCTCCATATAATCCCCTCTCCCTCCCCTGCAGTTTATTTTGGTACTTGTGTTTTGCAGGTTCAGTTCCTCAACATGATGCTGTTCAAGTTGTTTACTGAGCTTCATCCAGCTCTTCATGCAGATTTCCCTATGGCATTCCTGGAAAATTTGGTATATATGATGTAAATGTGACCATTTTGTGTTTTCATCAGATAATGAGTGCTGCTCTTCACTCTGGACAGTTGCTGTCCTGCTTATGATTTGCGTATATGACAGTTTCTGGCTATCTATCATCACTGTGGCTATCTAATGACTAGTTTATTAGCTGCATTCCAAAGCTCTTTTTTCCTGTCTTGAAATAATCTATTTGTAGAAGGTTGTGCCGAGGAACTTCTGAAGATTGCAATGGCATTTTGTTGAAACTTGTCCCAAATGTTCTTGATACGATCAACCTTTCTGAGAAATTACTATGCCAGGGAATCTACATACCTTCTATAACTTCTACAAAGGAGGTTTTGATGTGACATATTTATTCATAGAAAATATTTATTTTATTCTAGTATTCTTTGCTCATTTATGTATTTAATTTTTTTGTTTTTGTTTTTGAGAAATATTAAAGTTATATTTACTATTTAATTAATAAAAGGTGGATGTATTCAATTGGGATTTAAAAAAAAAAATTGTAAGTAAAAGTCTCATGGATTTTAAAAGATTTTGTAAAAATGTAATGACTTATTTTTTTAAAAAACTTTTATTATTAAGATTTTGTTGTTTGGATTTTAATAGATTTATAAAATATGAATTCATATGATTTAGAAGGATTTTATGATTTATAAGATTTTAAAGAATTTCATGAATTATCAAACATTACAATTTTATGAATTCATACGAGTGAGTTCAACAATAGAAAGTGACATTACTATTAATTAGAAGTATCCATTAGGTGTGCTCATGAAATGATCCAAGTCAAATAAAAATTGAAAAAAAAAAAAACGGATCAAAAAAGTCAAAAGTCAAATATACTGAAAATTAAACAAATTAAAAAAGTAGAAAAAAAAAAGTTATTGAATTGGATCAAATTTTAGATTTAATTTTCAAAATCAATTTAATACAATATGAGCTTATACATGTGTTTATATATTTTTATTCATAATTTGATAATATTACTTTTGTTTATATTTTTATTTCTTGTACGTTTATAAAACTATCATAAAACTTATACTTATTTATAAAAAAATTAATTAAAGATCATTTTTACTAACTATTTAAGTTAAGATGCATAAATATAGTTATATAATAATATATAAATAAAAAATTGATATTTTAAATTATTTGTTTTATAATTATCATATTTTTCAGTATTTTCCAATATATGTAAGCATTTCTAAAAAATTAGATATATTGTTCTATGTAATATATATATATATATATATATATATATATATATATATATAGTTCATAATGCCTATATACTATCGAGATTTTGACCGTACAGCCACGAATTTAAAACATTATTACTGGAATGCCACATCAGGTAAAAATTTAACCAAAGTGCCACGGTGTAGACTTCGCTAGTCAGATTAGCGAAGTAGGAATGCCGAGATGGCGCAACATAGGCTGACATGGCGCAAGATAAGTGGCCCCCTACTTCGTCACCCAATAAAGCGAAGTACATGTCTGCCCTGCGGGTAGCTTTACCTAGTTCGCTATGCCTATTAGCGAAGTATGTGGCGCAAAAATTCGAAAAACAGGCTGTTATGGCCACGTGGCAATGATGGCGTAGTTCATTGGAGCTTTTGACGAAGTAGGTGCTGAAAATTCAAACGTTACTACTTAGTTTGCCATAGGGGGTGACGAACTAGGTCCCCCGGGACCACTATATAAGCCCCCCCCCCCCTCCCCAACTCGTGGTTCCCCTTTCTTTTCTTCCCTCTCTTTGAAATTTTTTAAATTTTCTCTCTTGTCTTGTGTCTTGTGTTGTGTGATTCATCTTGCTGTGTCTCTATCATTTGGAGTATTACAAGTAAGTTTATGTATTTTGATTTATTATTGTATATGTAATTTATATTTTAGTTGTAATATAATACATAGGTTGTAAATGTAAAACATTAGGTTAGAGGATATTATTTGAAACATTAGGATAGATGACATGTTGTTGAAACTCCAGGTTAGAAGATTCGTAGTTTGAAATTAACATTAATAATTTATAGTGAAATGATTATTTAAATTTGTCATTTGTTGATGGTGTATGTGATTAACATTTTTTTTTATTGTTGATGGTGTATGTGATTAAACATAATTTCTTTCATTATTTTAGAAATTATTGTTTAAAAAATATAATATTCAATATATATTTAGATTTAGTGATATTTAAATCAGACAAATTTTTTGAAAATGTATTTATATAAATATATATATATATATATTATATTTGATCATCTGAACTATTTATAACACCAAAATTAATTAGAGTTATAGTTAAACATGTTTAACCAAATTAAATAATTAGTTGAAGAAATTAAACATAAGTGTACCTTTTGAATGTTTTATCTTGTAACAGTTTATGTAAATTAAGAAATATATGTTAGCGTATGATTTTTTTAGTAATATAATCATGAATATTGATATAATGTTTTTAGTTAATATGAAAATAGGAATGTATTTAAGAATTGAACATATTTATTTAAGTTAATTTAATATTACTTTGGAATTTTTGTAAA
>PYAF01000093.1:927119-939349 GCA_007407185.1 Glycine tomentella | reverse complement strand
AACATAAGTGTACCTTTTGAATGTTTTATCTTGTAACAGTTTATGTAAATTAAGAAATATATGTTAGCGTATGATTTTTTTAGTAATATAATCATGAATATTGATATAATGTTTTTAGTTAATATGAAAATAGGAATGTATTTAAGAATTGAACATATTTATTTAAGTTAATTTAATATTACTTTGGAATTTTTGTAAAAAAAATAATAATTAGAAATATTTATTTTGTATGACTTGATGTAAAAAATAAAAAATTTACAACGACATTATTATTTGTGATTTATTAGCATAGTAAATGATTTTTTAAATGAACATAGGATTAGACATAGTGAAATATGGATCACGATGAGAGTGTGCCGACACAGCCAACGACTGAGGATGCGTTGAGCGTCATTGATCCGGGCCCAGTTGTACGAACGCTTTTGACATTACAGGAGCGACATATATCCACTACTGTGTGGAATGCACAGAGTGATCCGACCGCACGGGATCGTGTTCTTCATGTTAGACATGCGGCGACACACGATCACTCTGTTATTCCCGAGGATATCCACCCGTGGCTTATACGGGCGGGTTTTTACCACGTTGCGCGTCTGCGCAATCATGAGGTACAATATAAAAAATGTGAAACGTTGCGTGTGTGCCGTTTTTATGGTTCTATTATAATGTGTATCAAATTGTATGTTGGTCTATTATTTCAGATTGACCATCATCTGGTTTCGGCGCTTGTTGAGCGATGGCGTCCCGAGACACGGACATTCCACATGAGCATGGGTGAGGTGACGATCACCCTCGAGGATGTCCATCATCTGCTAGGGTTGCCCACCGATGGTCAGGTTGTATCCGGCCGCCCTGGACGCCATAACTTCCCCGAGTTGGTTGCCGACCTTCTAGGAGTTCAGCCTGTTGCGGGTCGGGACTTGCATGGAGGTCTGTTGGGGCCCCACTTTCTACGACAACATTTCGATGATTATGCCACCCATGCGGACACTGAGGTTGGGAGGATTAGGTACACCCGCGCCTTGATATTGCGCATTTTAGGGGGTAAGCTCTTTGTTGACACCGCCTCGAGCTACGTGCCAGTGCGATATCTTTTATTTTTGGACGACTTTGAGCGCACAGGTTCGTTCAGCTGGGGATCCACCGTGCTTGCATGGCTTTATAGGGAGTTGTGCAAGGCGACACGTACAACACGGCGCGACATGGGTGGATGTACATTGTTGTTGCAGTTATGGGCTTGGACGAGATTTCCGACTATCTCTCCAGCCCTTCCGCGCGTGGATGATCAGGATGTCATGCAACAGGAGATTTACGGACATAGGTATTCAAATTGTTGGTTTATGTTACACTGAGGTTGTTAGTATGTGTTGTTGTGGCTAACATTTAGATGTTACAGGTTTAATGTTTTTCAGACGCGCCAGACAACATTTTCCCATATTCGCAGATATCGTCATCACATGGATGTCATGCGAAGGAGGGACATTCGTTGGAGGCCATACAATATTGTCGATATGGTTCATCCACCAGATGCTGAGATGGCCAGACGTTGGCTGGCGGTCTGCCCTTTGATTTGCTATGAGTGTGTTGTCTACCAGCAGCCCGACAGAGTTTTACGTCAGTTTGGATTCGACCAGCCTATACCCGCGGACCCGATTAACTGTAGTGAGTTGCTGACCATCATCGTTATCGGGAAGAAAGATGTCGACTGGACGCACCGACATCGATTCTACATTTCACAGTGGGTTGCCAGGGATGAACTTGTGTTGCAGGATCTGCCTCCGATCCGCCGAGATGGTTATTTATCGGTGAACAACGAATACATCCAGTGGTACTTCTCAGTGACAGTTAGAGCTGCGTATCATGCACATGTTGTATGTTTGGTATTCATATTAAATGTGTATATTAATATTAAAATAAATATTGTAAACAACGAATTATGTTTTACATGCAGGCTGATCGTGTTGAGACACTTGTTCATATGACATCAGAAGAGTCGGAAGCACAGGGGGCTTTTAACATGAGACAGATACATGCTGAGACGGTGCGCTTGTTGGCCGCGTGTGAGGAGTTGGAGCGAGTCACAGATCCGGGGGATGTTGCCCCACCACCTGTGCGTCGACAGACTGAGGCCCCTCCTCCGGTGGTTCGCACTAACCGCCGGGCACGTCATGAGGCGTTGCCATTGCACCATACAGCCCCAGCCGTAGTAGACAGGCCAGTTGTGTTGCCACCGATGCCTCCCCGTCCTCCTGGTATATTCTTCGCAACTGGTTATCCATCCGGGGTGTCGCAGATGTATCATTGGCCGCCGACCTTTGACGCCAGATCGTCTAGCGGTGCGCAGGCTTCGTTTCCACCATCACAGTACCCCCCATGGTTCCAGTATCCACCGATGCCACAGCCAGGCTTCTAGTTTCCACCGATGTATGCATCTCCATCTACGCCGGGTGCTGACTTTTACAGGCCTACGCAGGCGACATCAGCTGCAGATACCATGTTCACAACGCCACCCGCGCATTCGACACATCCGATGTCATCACCGGGGACCGCCAGTGGCCATGATCCTATTGACGACTTCTTAGCTATGGCTATGCAGGAAGAAGGTGATGGCGATGACGATCAGCAGGATGAGGACCCCGACCGACTAGTCCGGCGTAATCCGATCAGGGGAGCACGTCATCGATGTCATCTATCACCTTACGAGCATGACATGACTCGATGTGCGGGATATCATGGCGACCACCATGATGCTTAGTGACATGTTTTTTTACTTCACTATGTTTATTTGCTTTAGACATTTGTAGGTTATTTGCTTTGGACATTTGTTATGTATGTGTTTTGGACTTTTGGTATTTATTTATATTACGCATTATAACATGCCTTTTCGATTTATGTTATTTATGCCTTTGGATATTTTGGTATTTTTTACTTGATAAATGCACCACTACTTTTAATGGTAACATATTTCGTACATTGTCATTAATTAATTATACAAAGTTAAGGTTACTAAATCCGCATTTGACATACAACTCATAAATAAAGGTCACTGCTGCTGCATCCTTGAAGGACAATTCCGTCTATTGTGACCAACGACCTTACAATAACTGCATCTGGAACGTGTTGTCGATCCTTCCCGCAAATCCATTTCGTTGCGTATGCATGTTGCCACAGGCTTTCCTTTTGCGCGTCTCAGCGAGACATCCGACAAAACGGTGGGTTCTCTAGAAGGTGGTATAAAGTCTTCGTTTCCAATTGGAAACCACTGAGACGAATATATTTCACACTGATAAGCAACACTGTACACAGGATGTGTGAATTGAGTGGGGTCGATGTGCGAGGACCTGCATGCTGCAACCACATGAGTACAAGGAAACTTGAACGCACTGAACTCACCACATTGACATACTCCTTCTGATAACGACAACGACCATTTTTTTCCGCCGCAGTTCGTGCGAATGTTGAACGACTCTTGCACCTCATATCTATTGTTCTGTGTGTCGTAAGCAATAACACTGTGTGTCGCGGATTTCTGAACTGTCCTCAAATATTTTTGCCACGCTAATTTGGCAAAATGATTACCTGTAGCCATCTCTTCACGGGCCTCAGCCCCATGTTGCAAAAAATAGGTCGCCAGTCGAGCGTATGTGAACCTCACAAGCGAGGTAATAGGAAGATTTCGTGCACCTTTAAGTACCTTGTTAAACACCTCAGAGATATTGGTTGTCATGTGACCAAATCTTCGTCCATCAACATCATAAGCTACGGTCCACTTTTCCTTTGGGATTCGATCAATCCATGCGGCTATCTGAGGGCTTGCTTCTCTAAATTTTTCGAATCCGACATCAAAATCTAAACGCAAGGTTGTATAACCTACATACACAAACAAAACATAAATATAAAGGCATACTGAATTATGGATAATGTACATGTAACCATAAAGTAGCATACAATGACTTACCTAACATTTTCAGTTGTTTCTTCAACATGACATTTTTGAACTTGTGATTGAAATTGCTTGCCAAATGACGAATGCAAAAAACATGATACGCCCTCGACGGATGCCATCCCAGCTGAACATTGTTCACCGCCGCCATTATGCCCGCATGTCGATCTGAAATCAGACATATTCCATTTTTTGCATAACATGCAAACGGATAAGTGCCAAAAACCATGACCAATTGTCAATATCCTCCCTAGAGACAACCGCAAATGCTACTGGAAGGACGTAATTGTTGTCGTCAATAGATGTTGCAATAAGCAATGTTCCACAATATTTTCCGTACAAATGGGTACCGTCGATGCTAATAATCGGCTTGCAGTAATTAAAAGCATTGCAACACTGCTTAAATGTCCAAAACACCCTCTTGAATACCCTACGACTTTCATCCAGTTGTTCTTCAACATAATGCTCTGTCGTTTCCACCTTATAAGCAGACCCTTGAGCAAAATCTAACATATAACGCAACCACCTTGGCAGGAACGCATAGGATTCATCCCAATCGCCAAAAACCTTAACAATCGCCTTTTGCTTTGCCTTCCACGCCTTCCTGTATGATATATGAAATCCCATCGTTGTTGAGATCCTCTCCCGAATTAAACTGATTTTAACACTAGGGTCTTCCCTAATCATTTCTGCAATTTCTCAAAAAATATCAAGTCAGTCAATTTTGATACGCTAAATATAAATATTATTCTATAACAATTTTAAGTACCTAGGATCAACGAACATATTAAATTTGAGTCAAGCTGTTTGTGATCCTGAGACAGATTAACACTAACGCAGGTGTGTTCATTGTTCCATATGCCTACAACCCCTTCACTGGCACCTTTCTTTTCGTGTGCCCTCATCCTCCATGGACAACCGTCATTATGATTTCCACAAACCATTATAATCCTTTTTGTATCAGATTTTTCAACTACGGCTGTCCAATTCGAGGCCATACAGTATTGCTTTATTGCCATTTGCACATTGAACTTGCTCCCAAACACCTGCCCCTTATATAGCGCTTGACCCATCTCCCAATTAGGTACTTGAACTCTTTCCATGTCATCTGCCTCCTGATCTGGGTATGCCCAATTAATGTTCGTGTAATGACTTATGTTTGACCAAAAAGGTACATTGCCCTCTCCTATATAATCACACATTGACAAACAATATAATCGGAGACTCATTTTTGCAATCGGAGGCTCATTTTATGCTTAACAAACAATATATTAACAGTAACACTACTAACACATAATTATGCGTTCATACCTGTAACCGGAGCCTCATTTTGCAATCCAAAAATACCTGGAGAAGGCATTGCAAAATCACAATCAAAATCATTGTCAACATCCGTATCCGATGACTCACTATCCGGAACAACACCTTCATCAACCTCTTCCTCAGAACTATCCATTGGCCAAGCTGGGTCGTGGGCTGGCGTCATTTCTCTATCTTCAGAATCGATTTGCTGCGATGGTTGGCTTGCTGGTGGTGGTTGTGGTGATTGCGATAAACCTCCATCTTCGGAATTCACCATCGGCTCAAAGTTCAGGTCAAACGACCCAAAGTTTGCAACAAATTGTTGACTACTTGACTGTCCACCACAATATATTTCCGCATATAATTCTATAAATCTGGGATTTTCTCCATCGGATGTGCATGCATCAGTAACTAAGGTTACATCGTCGTCATCCACAATATCCACACCAACCCACTGCACCGGGTTACCAGATGCACATCTTGCATTAAGTCGAGATACCGATTCACCCCGTTGTAATCGCAACTTCTTGTATATCATTCGCATCAAATAATCATAGCTGCATCGCGGAGGAATACGAAACATTTTGGTTTCTCCTTCGAACACTTGACCATTCGGTCCGACATATCTCCTTCCATTGTAATATACAATGGTGATTAAACCATTCCCTCTATTACTCATTTTGCACACAAAAAAATAAAATTGAACACTCAATCAGAGAAACTCTCAGCAAACTTACAATTTCCCAGGGTGGGGATATACAATTTTAGGGCCTGGGGTGCCATTAAATAGGATGGGGGGGATACCTAGTTCGCTATACTGATAGACAAACCAGGCAGCCTACCTCGCATGTACCTGTAGCAAACTAGGGTCGATGTGGCAGCCTTAGCCTACTTTGTCACCACCACTAGCAAACTAGGTGCTGACGTGTCAGACACATGTCCTAGTTCGTCACCACCACTAGCAAACTAGGTGCTGACGTGTCAGACACATGGCCTAGTTTGTCAGCAAGCATAGCGAACTTAGACATGTACTTTGCTTGCTCCAATAGCGAAGTCAGTGGAGCCTGCCACGTGTCCTGCCCGTCCTGTTTAGGCACTTTCTCGTTGGCCAGAGTGGCGCCATGTCAGCATACCTACTTCGCTTTTCTGACTAGCGAACTATGCACCGTGGCACTTTGGTAACATTTTTGTCTGGTGTGGCATTCCGATAAAAAAGTTTGAAAATCGTGGCTGTACGGTCATTCACTCATATACTATCCATAGTGCATAAGCAAAATAGGGAAACAACTTAATTAGGCTATGTACCACCGGCGGTATATAGGCTCTATTTTGTGTTTTCAAATGACTAAGAATAAACTAGTACTTAATTTAATTTCAAAACTTTTTTTAATTTATTTTAAAAAATAAATATGTAAAATTAATTTTTAATTTAAAAAATATAAAACACTCTTCTTATGTTACATTTAATAATATTACCTACCCCATCATCACTTGCACTTTAAAATAAAAAACACTTCTTAAGAAAGGCGCACCTACCAGTCACACCACCGTCCCTCCAAACCACCACCGTTGCTCCCTTCTAAGAAAGATGCACCTACCAGTCACACCATCGTCGTTCCCTTCTAAGATAGGCGCACCTACCAATCACACCACCGTCACTCGTTCTTCCTTTGACCCATCATATCGTTTATTTAATATTTTCTTAGAAAATAAAAGTATGATAAAAAAATAAATGGATTTTTGAACAAAATCAATTGGATGATAAATTAAAAAATCAAAGTGATTGAATTTTTCCTCCAAAAACTATCAAATCTAATCCAACTTTGTTGCGAATCGGCAATTATACCGTTCATTTCAAGTAATATAGTGATAAGGGAGTTGTCGTTCCCACGAGGATTGTTTACCAATTAAATTGTAACTTATATCAATAAGTTGGATAATAAATGTAAGGGAAATTTGAGTTGTGTGTATGTAACAGTCGATCTAAACTAAATATGAACATTAATTGTTTATAGACAAGTAAAGAAATATGGTAACGATATGTGAACGATAGTAGTTAGGGCAACCCGCACTCAATGTTCCTTCCAATGAATTTGTATTGTTTACTACACTCAAATATCTAAGTTATTCAGCCTTGTGTTTCATCAACATGTAAGTTTAGTTATTCTCCAATCCCTTAGTGAAATAACCCTTTAACCCACTAGCAAGCCCTAATCCCTTAGTGACCTTCCTAGGGTTAAGCATTAAGCAAACACATTAAATGAGCTGCAAACATACATTCCTATTCCTAGGTAACGTAAAGCAAGTTACTTCACTTAATTCCAAGACTAGAATCCCAACATTCCTATTGTGAACCCTAGCTCTTAACTCTTAACTAGATTGATCAAGTCCAAGAAAGAGATATAACAATACAAGCACGTGCAGTAAAATAATTTTTGATAAATGAATAATAGCATTCAATACATTCCAATAGAAGTTACATCAAGTGCTTGGCCCTAACTACAATATAAAACTAGCCAAACCTAATCATGGCTGGCCTTGGTACATCAAAAAGAAGCATGCCCAGCTGATATATAAGCAAGGGGGAGGAAGAGAAGAGGAAAAGAATCCACTTGCACTCACACCCCAAGCCCTAGCTAAGCTTCCAAGCTCTCTCTAGCTTTTCTTCATTGAAATTTCGTCCAAAAGTCCCCAACTCAGAAGGGAGTTATGCTATTTATACTTGGGGAAGTGAAACCCCAAGTTTGCCCTTGACAGCTTTTAAAATCTGCAGATTCGAAGTCCCGCGCGGAGAATGGCGTTGGTCGCGTGGAGTTTTTAAGTGTGGCGCGGACAACGCGGGCATCGGCACGGATCGCGCTAGCTTCCCAAGGTTGTTGTCATTCACTTCCCACGCGATTCGCGCGGTCTTCACGCTGACGGCGCCAAGATCCAGAAGAGATCCACTTTCCAGGACAGTTGTGGCGCGATTGGCGCTGAATGTGGCGCTGATCGCGCCAAAAACCAAAGAAGTTGTATTTTCCAGAGCTTGATCCACGCGGATAGCGCGGCATTTGACGCGGATCGCGTCACCTAATGCAGTTGGCGCGGGTAGCGCTGATGTTAGCACAGATCGCGCCAGATCTTTTCTTCTTTCTCTATATTTCTTTTGGCTCTTTTCACCTGCTAATCACTCAATTGACTAAAAGCATCATTGAGGCAAATTTGTCAACATTTATATCTATTAGAAGCTTTTATCATTAATTCTAATGCATTTTGTGATCTAATTAAGCTTGGAAATGTCTTATGCTAGGCGCATATCAAACTTCTAAACACCCCTAGCATCCACTATTCGTAGACCAAGCAATAAAGAAATACACTTGGTTTGCTGTATGATTATGTAACAGATAGAGAAGGAAAACTTACAGCAACAAAGAATATACAATTGCTAACTTCTGTAATTAACAATCTACAATTGCGAAATGTGGTAGAAACTATTGGAGCTGCAACATTGTGAAAAGCATGATTTCACAGCACTACGAAGAACATCACGATGCCATGAAGACGAAGCCAAGCAGTGGTTGAAGAAGCCATGACTCAAAATTATTACAATCATAATTCACGTGGGTGTTAGAAAGAAATTTGGATTAGGGTCCAAATAGACTTTTTAGTACATTATTTTTAAAGCTGACAAAATTTCATTCCAAGCAAAATTGGAACACAAGGTGTGTCCAAAATTTACCAACATTACATCGAAAAACCTCATTGCCACTCCTACCAATACGATATCAACCCCCACCCAATACAATATCCATCTCACAAGACCAAACAAACATTGGACGACTTAACTACCCAAAAAAACGTAAACGCACAAAACAATTGATCCAGGACTGGTCTAACACATTGGTGGATCTAAAGCTAGTTTCAACATTAGACTTTTTTGTTGACAAAAAATGGAGTTTTTTCTAAACTAATAAAATGTTTAATAAAACTATTCTGAAAGAGAAGGGAAGCTATCAAGAGTTAAAATTTAAAAGAATGTTTATTGATTTATAAGATCAAAGAAGAGTAAAGAAGAGTGTTATTGTTTTTATCCAAAATTAAAAGAATTAAATAAGTTAATAAGAGATTTTTTGATTTTCAAACATGTAACCAGCGGACTTTTTGTTTTCAATGTTGCAATGACAATTAATATGTATGTGAGAGAGAGCAAAACTAAAGAAAAAAAATATTTGAGGCCTTCTGTGCATATGTATGATCCACAACAGGACTTCACATATAGCAACGCGAAGTATTACAAGTGAGTCGTGGTGTATATACTTAGGGCATGTTTGGATAAACTTTTTAGAAGCACTTCTAAAAGAAAAAAATAAGAGAAAAAATGAAATGAGCTTCTCCAAAAGTAAAAATAAGTTGTCCATTAGCTAATTTTTAAAAGCTCATCAATATAGCTTCTCTAAAAGATGAGATGACATCTACAAATGAACTAATAGAAAGTTCATTTTAACTTATGGAGAAACTCATTTCTTTTTTATTTTTCTTATTTTTTTACCTCTAGAAGTGCTTATAAAGAAGCTTACATCCAAACAGAACATTAATATACATATTTTAATAGAAAAAAAATTATTTTTTGATAGGCCTAAAATAAGGATTTAGACCGCCTTATCCTTAGTGTAATACCGCCTTCAAGGAAGAGAGAAATGTGAAAAAAAAGTCTAGGTGAGAGAATAAAAAAATCTAATAAGTTTGAATGAAATTGTTTGATGTATGTGCTATTTATAGATATAACTAAAAAATCACACAAAATTTATCAAAATCCAATCAATAAATAATTCATTAAAATATGAATGATTTGGATATTAGAAGACATTTTTTATATTTTATAAAAATATTAATTAAATACAACTGAATTTCGTTGCCATCTAAACAAAATTCTAATAGTGTAAGATTTTTTTAATGATTCAAAATCTTGATTGAATACTACAATATTTTTTTTTTATAAAAAAGTCTTTTAAAATCTTTTATCAAGAAATGTTTATATTTCATATTATTTTTTGGACCAATGATTTTTTTTATAAATAGTAAATATTTTTTTTACTATCAAGAAAGAGTATATAAGTGGAGGACAACTCTCATCTTATGAGTTAACCTTTTATGATTGACTGAGACCAATACTCATATTCTAAGATGATAACGAAACCTATTCTAAATCCATTAAAAGGGGCATCCACCATATTATCCACACACCAAATTCAAAAACATGTTGTCAAGAGTGTATTGAGAAAAATCCAAGTCCTGCATAAGCTAAAAATAATGTCAAGATAAAATATATAAATGAAGACAATCTTTACCCTATGAGTTAGATTTTAAGATTGAGTTAAATTTAAACTCACATTCTAAAACTTACAAATAATTTATACAAAAAATATGATTAATGTTTATTATTTAATTTTATTCAAATATTAAATACTACTACCTCCAGTACCATATACAAGAAAAAATTATTTAATTCATTAAGAACAATAAAAATGATTCAATTGATTATTTTAACAAAAATTTTAATTTTATTTCAAAACTACTCATATATTAAATGATTTAAAAGGTAGTTATTTTTCAAATTTAACCAATGAATATACCTTATCTTACTAATAATTCAATAAATACATCCAATTTTGTTGGAAAATAAATATAATCATTAATAGTCTATTCCCCTCCCATTTCCTCTCCATGTTCTTGAAGTTATATTTGCGTATGTGGACAAAAATAAAACAAATGTTTTTGGAAACATTGTAGCAAGGTGTACGGTCAAAAATAGTAGAATGACACGTGGCCACCTCATAAATGACAATGTACACGTAGTCACCCTTCATGTCAGCATTGCCTCATTAATAGACGCTTATTCAGCCTTTGGATGCCAGCCCGGACACAATGTTCAGGTTCCTTGTCAATACCGCTACAGGAGCACGGACGTCGACCCTCTACAGGAACGCGAACATCAATTATCTATAAGCAATGACCCAAGGCTCACTCCACGCTATAAATACAACCCTCCAGGTTCTCTCTAACTCACTTCATTCTCACTTCCAATCCACTCCGGATTTACTCTACTCACTTCGAACTCAACGTTCATTCACACTCTTATCTCTTATACTTGAAAGCATTACTCAAGTCTCTCATTCTCTATACTTTAGGCCGAGTCTTCACACTTGGTCATCCTTATAAATTTAATGTACTTACTTGAGCGTCAGAGTGTTTTTCCTTTGTTTTGCAGGTCCCTCCTCTAAGCAAAATCTAACTCTACTCCGACGTCACAGAATTTGGGGTCCACCAAGGCCACATCAAGCCCACACGTGAAATTTCCAGATTTTGGCAAGAACACAAGGGAATATCTGAGTAGGTTTTTCCCTTGGTTTGGGTAAAGGAACGTGCGGGAAAATGACACATTGTCTAGGCGACCAAGCCTTTTACCCTTTACCTATAGGAGGAGATTTATATATGTTAATTAAAAATATTGATGATATAAACTTTGGCAATACACTTTTAGTTATTGATTAAAATTTACATGAATTTTAATGTAATTTTATTTATTAAATTTCACATAAATTTTATTCAATAAAGAAAATGTGTGTCAAACAGTTTTTTTCTGTTTTATTTATTTATTTACTTATTCATTTTTTAAGATAATGTTTAGATTTTTTACAACTATATTATCAGTACGAAATATTTTGCTGATAATTAATCTAAATAACTATCTTTAGTGAGATTTTTTGTTTTATAAGATTCATATACGAGATATTGCTTAAAAATAGTGTAGTTTTACTTGAATCATCCAAAAGATATAAAAATTAAAAATAAATACAAAGGACTGAAAGGACGAGATGTAAAAGTTTCATTGCCGCATGGATCTAATGTTACATTTAATAGGAGACACTTTGTCTCTAATAACTTCAAATGATATATTATTTTTTGTGTTAACCTTTTGGTTCATTAGGGAAAATTTTTTTTG
>PYAF01000093.1:910003-923865 GCA_007407185.1 Glycine tomentella | reverse complement strand
ACTAATCCAAAATTTGACTAAAAGATAAGCAAAACTCAACCAAGAATTATCTTCTTAAAAGATATGAAGCTTAATTTCCTTAAAAAAACATGAAGGTTAATTTAATGCTTAAATATTAAATTGGTCCTTGTAAGTTAAAATTTTTATTATTATTTTTGGTCCTTGTAAATTCATTTTTTTACTTTTACTCCTTATAAGTTGACGTTCAATTTTGATCCCTCTCATCTACTTCCATTAATTAAATAATACTTGACATTACAAACGGAGGGAGATGTGACACTACCATGCTGGCCAATCATTGCCACATCAGCAACAATGCCACATCAACAGTTACCTTAGATGGACTAAAAGAAAAAAAAAAGAATTTACAAGAATTAAAAATGAAAAAATAAAACATATAATGAGGACTAACCGTGAAAAACATGAATTTATAAGGATTAAACGAAAAAAAACAACTTATAGGAACAAAAATGAAAAAAAGAGAAACTTACATGACGAAAAATGAAAAAAAAATGCATTAAAAGAAATAAAAAGTAACATATTTGTAGACATAAAAATATTTAACTTTTAAATATCACATATAAATTTAATTAAAATCAATATATATATATATATATATATATAATGGAATAGATAAGATTGAACTAATTAATTCACATATAGTAGATATTCTTAAAGTTGTGCATGTTTCACTATCCGTGGTAGAATTTTGTTTATTTCATACACAAATATACATCCACGTAAGAAACAATTGAATTTTGTCACTTGAATGTCACATGATTTTAATCATGTGGCAAATATCTTAGTTAATTAAGATATGTGTTTTGAGTATTTTGGAGCAAAGACTAGACTTTCCTCCTCTTGATATTATCTTAGAGAAACTCATGAAAAACTCTCTTGTGATATCTAAAACTTTTTTGTATCTTACATTTTGTATTCATACTTTATCCAAAACAAAAGTACTTAAAGATATAATTTGTTATTATCTTTTGCATTAGTTATTTTTAATATGACAATTGTCATTTTTTACAACATAGTATTCTCAACACATAATATTTATTTTTAGTCCTCGTATTTTTTTTTATTTTAGTCTTGTAAGTTTTTTTTTTTTTTTTTCATTTTGGATCCCTTTAAATTTTCTTACAAGTTCTATGATGTCATTGCTAATGTGGTAATAATGACATGGCATTTTTGCTGACATGATATATGATGAGGTAATCTTTTATTCATATGACATACAATGATCTCAATAATAATTGGTTTTTAACAAAAATAAATAACATGGATCAAAATTGAAATAAATATTAACTTACCAAAACAAAAATTGAAAAAATAACTTCTATATAAGAACTAAAAATAAGAAAGTATTTATTTACGGGAACTAATTTGATATTTAAATCTAATTTGATCTACAAATTACACTTTCAGGACCTCATGTACAATTCTAATTTTATATACTATAATTTGAAAAAAAAAATTGTCACTAATATCACCTGACCCATATCTTCCACATGTAATTGATTAATTGCTCAATTATATTCCATGATTTGTTGCCTTTGTGCATCTCCCCTAGGTCGTGGGGATCTTCCCTTGATCTTCACGCACATGTCCTCGAACTCATCTTTCCCTGTTGCGTGCTCTCCTTCTATTGGCTTTGACCATTTTTGAGAATTATTTTTCTTACATAAATGCATTAAATAATATTATGTTGGCTATGGTTCAAACTTGATCTCGATTATAGTAACAATGTTGTTGTAAAAGCAAAGCACGTTTGTAAAAAATAATGGATGAGAATTAGAAAGAAAGACTTTTCATGTCCATAATCTTGTGTGGATATCGGTGATATTAAAGAAAGTGTTCCCTTTTAGATATTTGTTAGGGAATGATGTATTGATGTAACCTAACCAAACCGACCAACTAATAAACGAAACGAAAGTGCTATGTGTCAAACTCTTGGCATCATTAAGCAAGGGAACAAGTGTGAAGCCTCCAACAATTTTCTTGTCTTTTCCCATTCTCTTTGGCTGGTGAAAAAAAGATTTTGTGTAAGGAAGTTGTTTTTTGCTTTTTTCTTAAAGATAAAAAGGCAATCAATCATGAATCATCTATTACGTATTGTAGTTTGTTTTCATAGGATGAGACTTGAGAGTCCTTTTTATTTTTACTTTTTTTAAGAAAAGAAATTTGTGAAGAAAATACAAATGTTTCATTGTTTAAAGTTTGGTACAAAAAGTCAATAATGGCATTGGCATTGGCATCTACTTGTTGACGTTTAGGTAAGCAACAACTCATTGCTTTTACGGTTTGAAGAGGTTAATCTGAATGCACTCAAGAAAGAAATGAAGGCAAAAATTTATATAGATAGCAATGGCATAAAGTGGGTGGAAGTTGACATGAGGATGGGTGGCCATGTTGTAGTTGACACATGAAAAGAACACAAGAGGTAAACCCAGGGAAATTAATTTTCAATGGTGGATGTTGTTTCCCTCAGATCCAAGGAACTTCTCTTCTCATTTTGTACTATTTGTTCTTGTCCTTGTTTTCTTGTTTATTTTTTTTTTTTAATGAACCCATTCCCTTGTCTCCTTGTTTGCTAGAGAGAGACAAGGCACTGACTTTGACAATTATTTGGATTTGGGGTTTTTCTTGAATCATCTATTGCCTTCTGTCTCAGGAATTAATCAAAGATTGGTGAGAGAGGGTAAAGAATAAACATTTTAGAACAGGCCACCTGTTTTCTGTTCACTGTTTTGATTTAAATAGAGTCCAAAACAGGTGGATTAAGAAAGGGTCTAGAGGGCTATTCTAATTCTAGCATCTAGCTTCACTGTTTCAATATAACCTTTGATTTTGAATTTTTATGTCTAAAACTAGTATTTTTACACTGTAGAGGAGATTGTTCTAAGATCTTTTGGTTTCTTGCCGTAGGAGTCTTCTTGGTGTTTATATGCCAATTGAACTTGTCATAGAGAAGAGGCTTGATGGGGTTAGCATTTATAGGATTCTAGAGGATAATGCTATTTTTTGCTACAAAGCAAACTAAAAAAAAATTATGGAGGAAATAATTTCGACGGTTGCAGTGCCATTCACACTTGGGAATTTAATACAAAAAGAGCAAGCAGTGACAACCCACATGGAGATAACTGGTCTCAAACTCAGGGCAAACACATCATCATCTTTGATATTAAATCCTGCAGTTGAAAGTGAAAAGCACACAGATATTGGGCAACAACCCCAAATTAAAGTGTCTTCAGAGGCAAAGGAGAATCTGGTTGGAGCTGGCCTTGTCTCAGAAATGGTTAGTCAAGGAGACAATAATGATTTATATTCTGAAAGTCTAAACCAGGCAAGAAAAGAGAATGAATCATTGTTTGCTAAGGATTCTCAGTGTGATCGGCATATCTCTCAATCTGCTGGATGTGGCAAAAGCAGTCCTTGTAGGGAGGAATCTTCTGTTTTGAGGACTAATTGTGAAAGAAATTCACCTATTACCATCAAGGTTGATGATAACATAATTGATGGAAAGTCCGGTTCGACCAAGCCACCACATGCTAGGGAACATCAAAGTGATGATGGAAGTGGATCAGATGAGTCTAATAAGAAAACATTTGCTGTGCCTTGTGAGATGCCAGAGAAGCCAACATGCTTGGAATTGAGTGTTAGTACTACTAGTACTACCCCACTTTGGGGTTGCTCATCAGTTTGTGGAAGGAGAGAGGAGATGGAAGATGCTATTGCTGTTAAGCCTCACCTTTTTCAAGTCACTTCAAGGATGGTAATGGATGATCATGTGAGTGAAAACACAAAATACTCACCAGCCCACTTTTTTGGTGTCTATGATGGACATGGCGGCATTCAGGTATGCCTTAAATTACTTCATTTCAATTATACTATTATTGTATCATTGAAGTTACTCCTTGTTCCATTCCATTTCACATAGAGGGTGTGATGTTCTCATAGGTTGCCAATTTCTGTCGGGAACATCTTCATTCAGTGTTGGTTGATGAGATAGAAGCTGCACAATCAAGTTTGGATGGAAAGAATGAGATGGACAACTGGGAGGATCAATGGAAAAAAGCATTCTCCAATTGCTTTCACAAAGTGGATGATGAGGTTGGAGGAGTTGGTGAAGGTAATGGTGCTAGTGTTGAACCTCTTGCTTCTGAGACTGTTGGCTCCACTGCTGTAGTTGCCATTTTGACTCAAACACACATAATAGTTGCAAACTGTGGAGATTCAAGAGCTGTCTTGTGTCGCGGAAGAGAAGCATTGCCATTGTCTGATGACCACAAAGTAAGGCATTTGATTCAAGGACTATAATATTACTTACATACAGTTTCTTAAGTGTTTTTAGTATTGATCTTGGAGTTTTAACTTGGTAACTCAATTTACATTTAAAGTCATTATTGAATATCGAGGTGAAATTCCAATTTTGATTGGATAACAATACCAAAGCACCTAAAGAAATATAATTAAGTTTTGTCCTTGTTTCAATTTGTTTATTGGACTATTAGTTAGAAGTTCAAGCTATCTGATATTCTGATGGAGGAAATTTTTAATTTTATTTTCATCTTTTGCAGCCAAATAGAGATGATGAATGGGAAAGGATAGAAGCTGCAGGGGGAAGGGTCATACAATGGAATGGGTACCGAGTTCTAGGTGTTTTGGCAGTGTCAAGGTCCATAGGTATGTGTTTATTGTGTTGTTTTTTAGCACCAATTTATACTGGTACAAAAATTGATATATGCTCAATTCTGGCTTATTTGATTTTGCATTTCCACGAAAAATAATTTCTACACAAATCTACATAGAATGCACTGACAAGGTAAATTTTTTCTCTTGGTATAACATTGTATCTTCATGTAAACAATACCAATGTTGGTATAATATTATCTTTTGATCACAAATCAATTTGCTTACCTTTTTTCTTCTTCCTGCTGTTAAATTGACAGAGGGGATGAGAAAACTATTTTCTTTTCATTATTGGTTCAATGAGCCGTGATTTTAGGATCCAAAAGCTCTCTGATAAATAATAATACTTCAAAAGATTGCTTGATAATTTAAAGTGGAAAGGGATAGCTCAAGCCAAGCTTTTACTTAATCTAATTTGACTTAAAAATAACATTAACATACTTAATTATATTAATTAATAAATTATAAGATTAAGTAACTTTTTTCTTTTTTTACATTAATGGGGGGTAATCCGTCTCCACCATCTTTTATGGATTGTGAGTGCCTTTTCTTAATACTTATCATCCATTTTATGTATAAGACTCTAGTTATATTTACTTGAGTTTAAATTTGCTTCTTGTTGTTGATTAAAAGGTGACAGGTACTTGAAACCATGGATAATTCCAGAGCCAGAAGTGAAGTGTCTCCAACTAGAAAAGAACGACGAATGCCTCATTCTAGCCAGTGATGGTTTATGGGATGTCATGACAAACGAAGAAGCCTGTGAAATTGCACGAAAGAGAATCCTTCTTTGGCATAAGAAGAATGGCAACAACTCATCATCAGAACAAGGTCAAGAAGGAGTTGATCCTGCAGCTCAGTATGCTGCAGAGTATCTTTCTAGACTTGCCCTCCAAAGAGGAACCAAAGATAACATCTCTGTCATTGTTGTAGACTTGAAGCCTCAGAGAAAAATCAAGAAAAAAGAATAATATAGATACCCATAATCTAGAATAATTGTTACATATATTCTATTATTTTAGAATAAACCATTAATTTGGTCCCTCGACTATTGCGCTCTCTCCTAAGTAGTCCTTAAACTAATTTATGTAAGTAGTCTCTAAAGTATTGAATATTCATCAGTTTAGTCCCTAAACTGATATACTATACTAACATTCAGGAACTAATTTGAAGAATTTTCCAATATTTGAGAGACTATTTAGAATGATTGGTGATACTTGAAGGATTATTTGTATCATTTTTACTTTATGGATTATTTAGGAGAGAGTGTAATACTTTAAGGATGAAATTGATGGTTTATTCATCATTTTACAAGTATTTTTTAGTCCATAACATAATTTATTTATTCTATTAGTATTAGCCCTTTAGTTTTGAAACAGGGGTATGTAATGTATGCTAAAATTTGTTCTGCACAGGGATGCCTCAGCTTAAGATGAGATGTCACTGTAGAGCTACTCCCATCAGAAAGTTAAAATATTTTTTATTGATGTAAAAGTTTCAAGTTGTCTACTCACGTAATCAAAACAACAAACTATTGAATTACATTATTAGTCTTTTTCAAATGAGCAGGCATAAATTTCTCTCTGGAGTTCGTATTATTATCTATATGACTGTATCAAACTACATAACCTTTGACAAAATTTTAGAAGCTGGTCTCCTTGGCTTCCTTCTGCAAATTCTGGTCATAGGAAACTAGGAATCCTCTTCAAGGAGTACAAATTGCAGTTACATATGAAGTGACAGCAGTACTTGCCATTTGCCCAGTTGACATAGAATGCCATATCTTTCACTGTTCAAATAGTCCCGAATATTAGTATGGAAACTTGGAAAGTTGCAAACGAGCACATCCCGCATTTACTTGTAGTTTAGGTAATATCTGTAAATTATGATATTGGTTTTAGAAGAGTATTCCAATTTCCAATCTGATAAGTAGCACAATAAAAGCTCTCACAACACAAAGGCTCATCTTAATCGAAAATTGGAAATCGGTCATATAAAATTCTAAGCACCAAACACCAACCTTTGTAGTGGTTACCAAGGTTTTAAAAAAGAGGAGTACTAGCAACACATTGTGACACACTCTCTTGAACAAACACTATAATTGATTAAAATTTATTGAAAAGTCCAAAATCAGACTAGAGAATCATTAGATAATAAGTGGACTTACAAAATTTGTGATTTTCAATAAATTTTTGCCAACAATAGATTGCATGCTTAAAAGAGTGTATTGCTATCATTTCTCTTTAAAAAATGGTTTGTGGTCTTGATTTAGGCTGGAATGGCAAAGTTTTTGGAGTCTCCAAATTGCATTGCAACCACGATTTCAACCGCATTTGTTTGTAAATCTCTGCAGTATTAAGGATCACGATAAAATTGCAAATGTGGCCACAATTTAAAGTCTTGGTGCTTACAATTCACACCAAAAGATCACTCCCTCAATATAGAAGCAATAATCGTGACAGATCAACACATTCTGACTGTTTAAATAGTAATTTACATTCAAGAATGCCTAGTGAAGTTACATGCAGTGCAAAAATTTGAATAACCTGTTACCTTTGAATAAAGTCCAGGATCGGAACATACTGTGTTCTATATGGTTGCAAGTGTACATCCTGAGTTGAAGAAATAAGCTGAAAGATCCACGTTCAAGTCCTCATACATGTTGATAAAAGGATGTTTCTGTAAATCAAATCAAAGATATACACTGTAAGAATGACTATTTGATCTATTTTACATGGCATACTTATATAGTTAGGATTTATGCATACTATAAGGTCCCGAGCTGACGGTCTATCCCCTGGATTTTTCTGTAAACTATACACAGAGAAGATTGAATGAGGATCAGAAATCTCATAAAATGCAGAGACATAAAATTCATAACAGTATTAATAAGTGATTGGATAGTGATTGAAGGTGCCAACCTTTTAGATTGGTTTAAACACAGATGGAGGTTCGTTCCATGAAATAATATATCTTAAAATATAGGGCTTCAGATCACACAATTTAGTAGACTATATAACAAAAATATGAATATAAGGCCCCACACACAATTAGATAGACTAAATGTTTTGGCTACATACTCATTCTGCGTTTGAATTGTTGGCTCATCAAGTATCCCAATTAATTTCAGGATGAGACTCTGTGTGCGCGTGTGTGCATGTGAGTTTTCATTTTCTTTTGGTGGGCCAAGATTCTTAAGTTATACGATTTAGTTACTGAAGCATACTTAATATTTACCATGCTGAGATAAAAGAGCAAAATTCTGGAGAAAAATCATCTGATGGAGCACTGGGAGAAGGTTTTTCCACAATGACTTCAATAAGCTGGAAAATATTTTCCCATCCTTCACGATCCGGGGGTGTATATGGAAACTGCCCTGTAGCACACTTGAGCAAAATCAGTCCCAAGCTCCATATGTCACTTTTGTAGTTGTAGCCATGCTGGTTACCAATGATTCTTTCTGGCTGCAAAATTAGCATGATGGATAAGTTATATTCCAAAGTTGGTTAGAGCAAATGATAAATATACTCGCATTTGTTGCTCACCGACATATAGCTGTATGTGCCAATGAATGTATTTGCTTGACCAGATGTATTTTCCATGATTACACTTACACCAAAGTCAGTAATCTTTACCTCCCCTCTATGATTTATCAGCAGATTAGAAGGTTTTAAGTCCCTATGGATAATATATTTTTCATGGTGAAGATACATTAAACCCTTGAGCACCTACATTATAGTATTGAAACAAGAGTCTAGTTAGGCATGCAGCGAAAAGAATTAAAGGTGCAAGGATGAAGTAAAATATTTTATTCCTCACCTGCTTGCAGATGGCAGAAAGATACGACTCTGGAATTGTTTTAACTTTGCTCAGAAGATCTTCCAAGGACCCTCCGTCCATGTACTCTAAGATGATTGATATGACACCGTTATGATAGAATGAATTGTAGCAGACAACAACATAGGGACATTGTGCTGATTGATTGATTTTTAGCTCTTGTGCTATCTGCCTGCTGATAGGCTCCTCAATAGTCATTTGAATTTCCTAAGTCATGAAGAACACAGCATAAGATACAAAATAAAAAAATGGATTGGAGTACATGATTGGATTTATGTTGCCATCAAACATATCGGATAGGACAAAACTACTCTGTTACAAGAACCTAGATTAAGATAATGATACAGATGCAGAAGAATTTCAAGTTAATAAAATTCATATTGTTAAAGTAAACAACCACATACAAAATATTGAAATTTTGGAAATGCTAAAAGCAGGAGGAAGAACCAATATGCTGGATTTATTATCCCATAATTGCTGTAATTCCAATTCCAAGTAAATGTAAATATAATGAATGACAAAATAGAAATTAGGTTTAAATACATTTTTATTCCTATAGTTTATCTCAATTATGGTTTTAGTTCTCATATTCTAAAAGTTTGGTTTTTGATCCATATACTTTTATTTAGTTTAGGTTAGGGACCCTCCTACCAACAGTATAGCATCACATGTACCCTTCAAGAGACAACCATCAAAACCAATGTCTAGTAAGTTATAGGGACCAAAAACAAACCAGCATGTAACTATAGGAGCTCAAAATTAAAGAGAATGAAACTATAGAGCAAAAACCTAAACAAACGAAACGAAACTTTATGGACCAAAACATTAAACATTTAAACCAAAATTGAGATGAACTATAGGCATGAAAATGTTGATTGGATGGCAAATGCTGCTCATCTAAGCCCATGGGTCTGCATGTTATTTTGGATCCCCCTCCTGCTCCATGTCAGCTTCTCCTATTGAGGGATGCTATGGAGCTCTTGTCTCCAAGATCTGTTCCTGTCTAGCCTTCTTTTTCTTGGGGCTTAGCCCTCCTCAACATAAGAAAATAAAATAAATAGGGATGAAAAATGCATTTAAAGTTTAAACCATATAATTATGACAGTTGCAGATGCCTTCTGTGTTTGGGGTCTTCTAACCATATCCTAAAGTTGTCCCATTGAACTGATTAACATATAACAGTTCCTAAGAAGAGATCCACATATCAACGATTTATGTTCTGTGAAATTTTAGAAGGTAAAATGTTGAATGAACAAGAAGATGGTGTTCAGACGTAATGGAAAAGAAAAAACTGCAGCAAAACTAAATTTGTCCCATTGGTTAAACTCTAATTGAGATCAATATTTTCTGAAACTTTTTGTTTCCATGACTTACACTGATTTCATAGAGATATTTTTAAATAAAAAAACTAAATTATATTGAAAATGTTAGAACTTGGATTTGAGTCTAACTCATTCCTACCAAACCAAAACCAATTTGTAATATGAGGATTATTCTTCACTTATATTTCTAGCCAATGTTAGGCTTTAACATGTCCCCTTTTGCTTAGGACTACCCACCACAATGTGGGACTTCAACACACCCCTCATTGTCCACAACTACGTGATCACAATTAAGATTTACTGAATTATGATTTATGTTCCTGTGACTTACACTGATTGCATGGAGATTTTTTTTTTAAAATCACAAAATCTAAATTGGATTGAAAAATACCATTTCATCAATGAAATGGGTTTAATGGACAATAGGAATGATTTTACCTTTGAAATTATGATTTAGGTTGACATGCCAGAACAAAAAAGTTAACAGAAAAAGGAAATTAGGAACGAAACAGAAGATGCAAACTCCAAGAAAGGTATGTATGCAGCCAGCAAGTATACCTTCAATGCAAAAAACTGATTAGTCCATTTGTGTTGCACCAATTGCACTATCCCTCCATTTCCTTTTCCAATCACTTTGATTGTATCAATGTCTGCCAAACTTAACTGGTTATCTTGTGGCCTGATCGGGGGTGGCTGAAAATAGCACAAATATTAAACATTTAAACTCAAATACAAAATTATCAGAATTCAGCCCTCATGTAATCTGTTTTCAAAAGTATTGTAACCAAACAAAATATTACTAAACAGGAAGACCAAGATTCAAACCTCTTGTACCAGAAACCACAATGGTTGGATGTTACAAATGATTGTAGCTACAAATGTATGGAGATTGAGATCATAATAATGCATAGAATAAAAGTGAGTTATATTATTCTTCACCGTGTTTTTCTTTCTTCTCTTTATATCTCTTAGTTGTAAAAAAAGTTATACAGAAGTGTTTTATAAATAGAAATTTTCAAATTCATAGGGTTGGTGCAGCAGTGTAAGGCATTGCTGCATTCACATGAGAGGCAATGATCTATTTAGTGGGAGAGAACGTGTTTGATCCCATCGTGTGTAAAATTATCTTGGGTCAATGGAAGCGATGCATCGTGAGTGGGATTAGTCTCTAACCTAGTGAATCGGGTGGAAAAAAAAAAAGAACTTTTCAAGGCATAAGAATTTTTCCAATGTAAAACATACACTTCTCTTTCGAGTCTAGACAACACCAAAACAATTTTGTTTTACCAAGAACCTTGGGAGAACTACACCATAAAAATTGATAACTACAATTGTGGAGTCCAGTCTTATAAATCCCACAATAGAATTTCATATTTCCAATGTGGGCTTAAGTCACATATCTTGCACTTGGATCTTAGCATGTTAAATCGAATGGAAAGGGAATTACAAGTTCGTTTTATTTAGAAGTTCATGAAGTGGATGATATATCCTGAACACAGTGTTTTCCTTCATCAGCTTATCCTCCATTTGTTTATAGAGAAAACGAATGTAAGAGAAATAAAACCAGAAATTAAATTCATTAGCAACCACTGCCAGACCCTCCTTCTCCCTCTCTTCCTAATCCAATTTTCTAATAAATATTTTACTTGAAGGGAGAAGCATCAAATTATCCAGTTTATAAAAAGTTTTTTTTCCCTTAAACAAATAATGTTCCACTTTGGTTCGGAAACCAGCTGAAACTAGTCTAAAACTACAGAAAATTCAGCAACCCATTCTAGTCAAAGAAGGCATTTCATTAGTTGCAAAAGATCAAATCCAAAAGGAGAAACAATTCACCAACCCAATTGAATACACACACTTTAAAACAAACAACTAAAAAAGTGCAAAACATAAAAAAGTTAAGAGAAACATGTTACAGCTTCCACTTCATTCTCAGAGACAATTCGAACTCCTTCATTATTGACAAG
Source organism: Glycine tomentella (assembly GCA_007407185.1). Classification (NCBI taxonomy): domain Eukaryota; kingdom Viridiplantae; phylum Streptophyta; class Magnoliopsida; order Fabales; family Fabaceae; genus Glycine; species Glycine tomentella. The sequence continues at coordinate 912,047 of PYAF01000093.1, read as the reverse complement.
CAAGTCACCAGCCTTAAACGTTCCACTTTCAGGCTCAGACCTGCCAAATACCCACAATTCCAATTATCCAAAACAAAAACCATACACAAAACAAACACATTCATTCACAAACAAAAGAGAGAGGCTCACAGGAACTTAGTAAATGAACCACGATCAGATGCAGCAGGAACTGTGAGTTTGAGACCAGAGCCTCTGCTCCCTGCTTTCTTCATGATTATGATTATGTGCTCTTAGTGGGGTTCCCCAGCTCCAAGAGAAAATTTTCTTTATTTATAGTAAGATTCTGTATTAATACAATGAAAATATGTGTGCAACTAAGTGTGGTTGTATTATATAGTATGTGCAAGTATTTTAAGTTGAAAGTGAAAGGTTTATTATTTTGAAGGATTGTGGTACAAGACTTTAACTTGCAATAAGGAGTAAAGCAATATAAGGTTTGAAGTTTGAAGACGAAGACTTGTGTTGACTTTTCAGACATTTTATTTACCCGCGTTCCATGCTCTCTCTTTCTGTCTTTTTTTTCACCGGCATGCTACTTGTGTTCCCACGTGCAATTGCAAATAGTAAGTTTTCATTTAATAATTATTTGAAAACTATGGGCACGTATCTATTGAGAGTTATCTTCACAAGAAACTAATATGAATTATATAATTATAAATAAATGATGAATAGTTAATGTTATATAATTACTTGAAGAAGTCATATAACATTTTAAAAACCATTCATAACTTTTTTTTTTAGTGAAAAATATGGCATGATCATAGCAAAAGTGATCCAACCATGTTGACACTACTAACTGAGACTATGATATACTACATGCCAAAGAAATATCATTGACAGACAACAAGAAAGAGATATACAAAAACTATATAAACCTGAAATTTGGAATAACAACGAGAAAGAGACATACAAAAACTATATAAACCTATAATTTGGAAGAGTTATTCTATTTACGTTATATTCCGTTGAGACAAGAAGGGGAATTGAATTCCACCAGCAGAATGTGTTAAGAGAAGAGACATGAGACAAGAATATATATACAAGTATAACCTTCTAGATAAATATGTCCAACTAAAATCTGCATTTTCTTCTCAATGGATATGTCCAACTAAACTTATATTCTTTACCAGTAAAAAAGAACTTATTCTTTAATTTCAATCATGATAAAATGTAATCACTCTCATATTAAAAAAATTACTCTTGTTGGATACATTTCCAACAAGTTATGACATAATTAAAATTTATTGGATGAATGTTTTCAATGATTATAAAATTCAGACCCTTTAAAATGTTCCTCTCATTTTATATAAATAAAATCTTTTGTCTTGTCTGTGTGATAAGAGGAGTGATACATACTTTTTTTTAACATACTCTTTATTATTAATTAAACCTTATTCACTATTATAAAATTATGAGTGAAAATCATTAAATAAGAGAAGACTTATTAAATTTTAAGATTTCTAATAATTTTTAGTTAATATAGTATTAGCATATCTCTTGTAACAATAACTAACTCACATTATAAAATAGTCTGAGATAGAACATTTTTATGATCTTTTTTTCATTTTTCTCTTTTATTTATTTATTAATTTTCCATTTTTCACATAGATATATAATACCTACCTACTCCATTATTTAATACACAGCCAATGTTGCTTTAAGTTGGTTTTCTAATTTCTATATCCAAGAAAAGTCAGCCCATTGACAATAAGAAGAGTACGTTATCTTCTTTTTTTTTATTGTTCCCTCCTCTCTTGTGAACACAAACCCAGATCCTGTAAATTTTATTCAATAATTAAAACAACTGTTATTATACTTTATTCATTTCAGGTTTTTCAACGTTGAAGGCATCTACTTTCCACACTATATAGTTTTCTTATACACTATATAACTTTTTTAAAATGGCAAAAGTGCCCTCAGCTTGTTTATGACTTGTTTATTACCTGCTGGTTATGTGGTTTTGGTTTTTTTGCTGCTCGTTGCTCAGTTGATCTTGTTGTGCTTGTGCATTGAAGCTGTTGGTGTTGGAGTAGGTAGTTGGGGG
>PYAF01000093.1:873246-900922 GCA_007407185.1 Glycine tomentella | reverse complement strand
TTTTAATAATTTTGATTAAGTTTTAGTTAAATTCTAACTCACCATAGATAAAAAAAAAATTAGAACATTTTTAGAAGAATAAAAAAGAATTACTGTATAAATTTTTATGTATAAATTATTTTTTATTTTTTCTTCTAAAAATGTTTTTAAAAAATATATTTAAACAGACTGAACAGCTTGGATAGTCTATATAACTATAAGGTTCTATATTCTAACATTTTGTGGCTTCTAGCGTCTTACTACACTCTAAACTTTTAATTAAATTATTATAATTATAATTTTAGAATCTAAATTTATTTTATATTGGAAAGTATTTAATGGTTTCAAAATTTACTATCGTAGAGATTTAATTTTTAATGTGTCACATCCTCAATTTTTATATTATAAACGATATAATTTAGTTTTTTAAAAAAATCAATTAGAAATGTTAGCTGAGCATAGCTTTCTTTTCTTTTCGAAATTCTAGTGCTTAGGGGGAACAAATAGGGTTTAATTTTCTATTTTCTACTGCTGTTGGTGGTGTTTTGCGGGATCTTTGTGTGCCCATTGTGTTTGCCTATGCTATAGAGATTAATTTTATAATTATGATTTAATTTCGTAAAATAGGAGTGTAATTTGAATTTATATAGTTTATTTAAAAAAATTGAATTTATACGGGCTTACAAATTATCTAAGCGTTAAATTGGATTTCGCCTAATAATTTGATTTTATATATATATATATATGATGAAGTGAATTTATAAAGAGAGATTTAGTTTTTGCACTTTCCTACCTGCCTCTAGTAATTTTTAATTTCTTGAATATTTCTAAACTATCCTCTTTATATTATAATTTTTTAAAATGGATATTTTGTAATATACTTGTAATTTAAAAATGTAATTTGAAAACATATTCTGAAACATATTTTTGGGATTTATAAGTTTATTATAAAATATTCATTTTGTAATGTATTTGTAATCCAAAAATGTATATCGAAACACCTATTCTTGAAGAAAAATTTCAAAAAAATTGTTCCAAAATACACTCAGAATACCTATTCCAAAAACAAAAAAAAAATCAAAAATTATGTATTACGAAATAGGTGTTCCATAATATATTTTTGGGTTTAAAACAGCATATTACGGAATGAGTATTTCATAATAGATTTGAAAATCCTAAAATGTGTTTCAGAACACCCACACGAAAACCTAACACCCAACACTCACTCTGAAAAAGCCAAACACCCACATTGGAACTCAATGCCACAACAACCCAGAGTATTTTTAACCAAAAAATGACCATCACATACCTTTGTTGGAGTTCCCTAGAAGGTGAGGCCCATAAACCACTTTGTCTTTGTCAGCGTCGTGCCTAGAGGTTGAGATCGTAAACCCCTTCATTGACATCGCGTGACTAATGGTAAGTGACGATGATGCAATGGTTGTCGCATGGGATTTTTCGACTGAGGTTAAGGGGTCGTTGCAATCGCATGGGGTGAGACATTTGGGGTAAGAGAATGTTGAGACTCATCAAAGGTAATTTTGTTCACACAATTAAAATGGAAAGTGTAGGAAGCAGATAGGGAAGTGCAGAAAGTAAATGTCTCATAAAGATTGCAAGTTTATGATAACAATTTTGGGCTACTACCAATGGACTTGGGCCTGACTGTTTTCAGGCCTAGAAAGCCCACTAATTAAGTCCACTTGGTTCTCAAAAATATCTCAAAAAATGTTAGCATATTGAGTTTTGGCAACACGTCCAAAACACGAAATATGCATAAATCTAATTCAAGTTTCTAATTCTATAAAGTAATCCATGTATCAAGAATCATACTCTAAACTTTCAAATGAATTCCATCCTCATTTTGAATAGAATCATAGGTGTTTTTCCTTCCCCGATTGGTTGTGACATCATAAAAAATATTTAATATTCCTATCTCAAAATCTAAATCATTTGCACATTAATTTTTTGGCGAATTCTAATATAAAGTTATTTTTTTTAGGTACACCTGTGAAGTATTTGTTTTTAACCGTATGATATATTATTAAAATAATAAACAGTTCAGATTTGTGATTGGTTACCGGCTGAGTCTCTTCATCCCAAGTCCCAATGTACCACCAGATTTGTGCACATGCTCTCTGACGTGTCGAAAGTGCTCCACTACCTATGTTGGTCGAAAATCGTCTCAAGCAAAACTTGTGCAACAGCTTCCTCCAACATCTTCCACTGATTCAAATACCTTTCTTTTTAAATTATGAAATGTTTTGTTTCCAACAGCCATTTATTTTATATTTTATTATTATTATTTTGCTTTTCTATGAAAAAAATGCTTGTTTGTGTTTGTTACTCAACCTTAGACCTCGCGCCGGTAATGGTATCTAGATTCAAATTCCTTTTTTTTACAAGTATTGTATTATATGAGAAGGAGGACCCAAGGAGGATGTAAATTTGTTAAATATCTACTTCTGTATTGTTCCAGAGTTCTTCATCTTGCTAAAACCTACGAGATGCAAAAATGGATTTGGAAAATAGAAAAAAAAAACCAAGAATGTTAACGAGGGACAAAATTGAATAATCATTTTAAGAATTTTTTTTAGGGGGAAATCATAAGATCTGGATTTCAAAATCCAAGTCAAACGAGTGAGAAACCAAACAATACGAAAACCGATTTCCGAGTTGAGGAGACAGCGTGGCCAGCTGCGTCGGGAGAGAGAGCAATCTGCGGGTGAGGTGGAGGAAGGACAACTGTGGTGGAAGACATGATTGACGACGGACGGCAGAGGGACGACAAATGGAAGACATGAGTGTTACTGGAGAAAGATAAGAATGAGAAAAAGAAAGGATAAAAAAATATTTTATTATAAATTTTATATAATTTCATTTTTAAATAAAAAATGCTTTTTATTATTATTACTTTTTTTATCAACCTACTATAGCATGTAAGAAATACTTCCTCACCGGTGAGGAAGTGTCTTGCAATTTGATGTTAGAATTCACCTAAATTTTTTATACCAAAGTAACTCATCTCCAAAAAGGATCTGCTCATATTCTGACATGGAGGTCATGAAAAAAAGAGTTTGAGCCATATGGCAATTGTTTATGGATGGCATCGAGTCAGATTATAAGCTTCTTTTTTCTTTTCTTTTTTTCTTAACTTTCCCGAACTCAATGTTCCAAAATTTGAGCTTGTCTTGAAGCTTTCATTCATTATTATTATGTCATGTGTTGAATGGTGGTGCACCAATTGGAGAAAGTATTTTGGTGCATAATAAAAATCTTCCGATTTGGCCTCTTTTTAAGTTTTGTAGTACATTAACCTTAATGGGGGGCTAAGATTGATTGAGTCAACAGCAGAATATTCAAATTTTGAAGCTATGTTTACACGTAGAGAAAAGAAAAAGAGGGATATTTTTATGATTAATTGATAGTTAATAATTTTAAAATAAAACAGTTACAGACTAATATAAGTTGAAAAGAATATACTTCACTAAATTTTATTTAATTTTTTGTAAACATTATATAATTTTTAAAGTATATTCTTTTCCTTAATATATCGTTTACTTAACACTAGCGTTTAAAGCGTCTTTTACACTTTACTTTTGTTTCATCTTCTATCATAAATATACTTCTGAAATGAATAAAAACTTAAAAGTATTCAAAATTTTGATGAAAATAACAATTGAATTACGAACAAATAAAAAAAGACAAATTTAAATAAATAAATAAGTAAGGCTTATTTAACTTTAAAATAAATAAATAAATAAATAACCTGAAATATCATCTTAGATGTTAAATTCTTAACTATACAACGTAAGGCTTCTACAATTATTCTGGTCGGTATATTTAGGTAGATTCCATTTACGTCAAATTGCAGTAATTACCCGAGAAACGTGTTCTGTTACCCCTACTATTATATTCATTGCATTAGTTTACAAAGGATGTTTAACCCTGATGATGGGTCTTGAAAATCAAACCAACACTAGTATGGTACCAGAAGCTACGCACAGGTGGAGAGTGTCTGTTTGAGTTTAATAATAAAATTTATTAAATAATATAGATTTATGTGAATAATGATTGAAAATATTAATTAAAAAATTTATTTCAGTATCTTATATTATATTTGTATTAGTTATTTTTTTGGTATTGTAAATTATTAAAGGATAGTGGAGCTCTAAAGAGTTTGCTGTGTTACAAAAATAAAGAAAGTTGTTAATAAGAAAATATATATTGGAATTATAACATAAAGTTATTTTTATAAATAGTTTAGTATGATCATAACATAAAGTTTAGCAATCTAAGTAGAGAAACATGTGATAGGCAAATGTGAAAATGATTGGGAATCTTTTTTACGCATGCATGAACGTTGCTCGTTTCAATTTCTCTCATGACACCTATAACCATCATAAGGAAATGCACAACATTGGTATACTTTATGTCATTATGCTAGATACTAAGGTAGGTTTTTTCATTAAATGTCTTATGTATGGTGTATTTTGGTCAATTTCTTATTCATTAACAGTTTTGTTTCCCATGACAGCTCTATTCCACCTGGTCCTGACAAAGGAAAGGGAAATATAAAGAATCCAAACTTAGAGAACATGATAAATGAGATTATTTTTGTTAATAGAGTAGATAGCATATACATGAAGTGATCCCATAAGCAAGAAAAATTATTTAGAAGTAATAATATAAGAGAATTTGTGTACAATGAAGTCAAAAAACCTGCCATGTACGTAAAATGAATTTGGTATATATGCAACTTTTAACACTCTGAAATTTTGGTAACTTAAAATATGTGTGATGTATTCCTTGTATAATTTGATTACTCTATTAATTAGGTTTATTTGAAATGTTATGTGGAGCATCCATGCGCAATTGCTTGGTGTAGAGATCAAGTTATGTGAAGTTTGTTTGAGATGTGTTGTATTTGAGTTATTTCGAGTTCGACTCAAAACCTGTTTTAGTAAAATCACAATTCTGGATTGGTTAACTGTTGGATCTCCTTTAAATTTTAAAGGTGGGCTCCTAACCCACATATGTAAATTTTAAAATTTGGTCAGCTCACCCAAGCGAATTTTGCAGGCACTTTTGCTTGTCTGGGCAAGTCAAGGCGGTGATAAATAGTGCAACGACATCCAAAATCACGAAAATGATTTCCACTCCCCCCAAAACCAGCTCCCAAGCTCCCCCACATCCTCCTCCACCACCCACAGCCATCGGAGACCACCATGAGGCACCGCCGCTTGCCGTTGGACCATCGCACGGAGAGGAACACTTTAATCGGAGTAGAATCTTCAAAACTTAACCCGAGGATTCGGTAGAGAACGGAGCCTCCAATCCTCCTTTCTTGGTTTCTTTGAGGTAATCTTGGTTTCCTTTGTCTTCTCCTAGCTAGTTTAAACTTCTTTTAGCGTCTCTTATGTTTTGGGTACCGTTATTGGGAGTTTTATACTTCTTTTGAAAATCCTTTGAAAATGAGATGTTGTAGAAGTCTCATTTTTATAAAACTGATGTCATTTCCGTGATCCTTGTTGAACCTCGATCACATTGGTGTAATCAAAATTTCAAAATGATATCTTTTGATGTGAACTCTCAAAACACCGCTTAGCCCCTTTACGATTTGAGTGGGTATTTGACCCCCAATGTTAATTTTGACCTTTCTTTTGAAATCTATACTAAATTATCTTCAATTTGATATATAGAGCTCTGCGTTCGGACGAACACATGTATTCGAAGGATCGTGAAACAACACCGCTAGGATGTAACAAGGATAAGTTCTAGTTAGGTAAGGGGAGTTTATTACTTGGTTACAGTTTTGATACCATAGTTGGGGGTCAGGGAGTCCAACTATGAAGATAATTGCATGTCCCTCCTGTGTGCTGGTTTTCAAGAAAAACCACGTTTTTAAATAATGGGATGCGATGTATTTATGATTGATGTGTGTTTGTTCCTGTGTGTGCTCGTTTTCAAGAAAAACTATTTTTTAACTAATGGGATGCGATGAATTGACTTGTTGATGGATAAAACTGTGAATGATATTATTATTGTGATGATTAAATTTTCAGGAAAAGTCTTAATTACAGAGGAGATTCTGCTCAAATTTTATAATATGTTTTCCTATTTAATTCTTTATAAAAATTTTAAATGGGCACAAGAGTGTGTTTTCTATGTTGTAGTCCTCCTCTTTAATTTAGAATTTTTCTAAAATACCAGTCTCGTTATAATATGGATTATGGATGAATGAGGTGATATTGATGTCATTGATAACGTTGAAATAAGATGTTATTGATGTGTTAGTGATGATTGAATGAGATAATGTTGATGTAGCTGATGATGTTGAAATGAGATGACTTTGATATGTATGATGATGAAATTAGATGTGATGTGGATATTGATAATGACATTGATAAAAGATTATGTTGATGCTAATAATTTCATTATGTGATATGGATATATATTGATACCCATGGGAGTGCATGACTGGTTACCCTTGCAAGGAAGGATGTGTTCCTAGCTGGGTCATACATTAATGGTGCCTATGGTTGTCATTGTGTGATGTGGATATACATGGATACCCATGGGGGTGTATGATTGGTTACCCTTGCGAGGAAGGATGTGTTCCTAGTCAGGTCATACATTGATGGTGCCTATGGTTGTATGTTGTGTATGTACATGTGGAATGCAATGATAGGTTGGTTACCCTTGCGAGGAAGGATGTGTTCCTAGCCATGGTTAATACATCGGTGAGCCCATATTGGGGTGTTATGTATGTACATGGGGGGTGTATGACGGGTTACTCTTGCGAGGAAGGAAGTGTTCCTAGTCGAGTCATACATTAATGATGCTCATGTTTCATATTTCATTTGCATTGATGGAAACATGATGGTGGCAGTAGGTACGGGGGTACTAGGGGAGCATCACTCTGTTTGGAACTCCCTTGTGACTCAGGGCTGATCACCATGGGGGGAGTGACCTGTGCACGACAGGGTGACCTCAACAAGTTACTGCATCATTTTTCTGAGAGAGATTATTTCCATGAGGATGGTACCACATTGCATGCTGATAGATGAGTCAGGTGCATGCATCATTCTATGCATGATTGTTTGAGTTGTGAAATGTATTGGATAATTGGTTTGTTGAGTGTGTATTAGGATCATGGATTTTTGTTAGTGATTGTGGTGGGTAATGTTGTTTCCTTTCATTGTTGTTATCTAATATTTGTTGGTTTTATATAATCAACACACCCTTGCATTTGTTGTATCGTGTGGTTGGTACGTGTGATGATCGTGATCTTTCGTTCGTGTGAGCAGATGAGCAGCAGTAGGTGACCTTGGAGGGAAACCTTCTTTTTGGTTGGAGCCGCCAAGCCGACGTAATGAAGTTGGAGTTCTTTTTGGAAAAGAGTTGTGTTTGTTAATCAACTCTTTCTTAGTTAATTCTTTGGTTTTTTGTTAGATATGTAATTTCAAGTATATATACATGTAAAATTAAAGGAAGTTCTAACATGTGGATGAGATGTACTGATTTAATATATATGTATATATGTGTTTAATTATGTAATTGTAATATGTGTATGATAATTGTATTATCGAAAAAATTTACCATCATTTTCATAATCAAATTAATGGAGTTTTTATTAAAATTGAGATCTTCATGATTAAAAGTTAGTGATATCGTAGCGACGAGGCGGGTCATTACACAACTTGCCTAAGTGGTTGAATTTGTTGGTAGCATAACTTTGACCAAAAAAAGGTAGGACTTCAAAATGACATCATTTGTTGCTAGACAGAATATATATTGCGTTGATAAATAAAAAAAATTAATTCACACACCGAAAAGAGTAGGTAGCATTTAGATAAATTGACCTTAAAAGTAGGCTGAATTTGTTGGTAGCATAATATTGGCCAAAAAAAGGTAGGACTTCAAAATGACACCATTTGCTGCTAGACAGAATATATTGCATTGATAAATGGAAAAAAAATTAATTCACACACTGAACAGAATATATAGCATTTAGATAAACTAACCTTAAAAGTAGGAGTAATTTTGTAGTAGTCAAAATATAAGGGAATTTATGCACTATGAAGTTAGAAAATCCTTCAATGTAATTGAAGTTAAGAAAACATGTACTGTAGATAGATTATGTTTTTTGTAAGATATTATAAGAAAAGAGTACCTGTTATAAGTTCTAGAACACCTCCTTAAAAACTACATTACTTGTACACAAGGGTTTTTTTTTTATCTTTATTACTTTTAGTCCATTTTTGCTTTGCACCCTAGAAAGTGCAACATACAACTAGCCATGACTAAATACTGGTTTAGGGAGATATAGCCCAACACTTGCTAATGATTGTCCTTGTGATTTATTTATGGTCATTGCATAAGAGACAATCATTGGGAATTGCCTTCTTATGAGTTTGAAAGGCCAAGTTGACTGTGATGGAGACATTGACGTTCTAGGAATGTACACTATGTTGCCTTGGCCTTTGCCTGACATGATTTTAGCTTCAATTATATGGTTGGCAAACCTTGTGATAATTAGTCTAGTACCATACACAGGCCTTCATTTTGATCTAAGTTTCTTAACAACATTATTGGTGAGCCAACCTTAACCTTGATCTTATGATTTGAAAGACCAGAGGCTGATAAAGAGTTTAGAAATTCCATAGTTATTGTGCTAAACCCTTCACTTTCTATTGTTTTAGATTTTTCAATTGAATCTGAGCTTAGGTATCCTTTCTCTTCACCTAAAAGAATTAAAAAAAAAAAAAAGAAGAGAAGAATAAGGAAAAATTGAAAAAAATAATATAGGCAAAATTAAATGAATAATAACAATAAAATTGAATTTCTTGAATTATAGTTTTTGTAGTCCTAATTGAGTGTGAGTTAGTTGGTATGCTTAGTATGGCAATGAGAAAGTAAGTGAATATACCTGGGATCAAAGATAATACATATTCATTGATATGGTCAACAGTTTCATTAGTTGATGCTAAAATAGCCTCGGATTGTAGAAACTCTAAATCCTTGTAATGTTGTTTTAGATTAGGGAATGTATATTTAACTATGGCATCAACTGGATCATTGAAATTCAGGACAAACAATTCTTTTGGTATCTCTATTGAACTATATCCATCATCTGGCTGACCTAAAGACCCATCTCTAATTTCAAGGATCCATTTTGCAAAGTTTGTAATTTCAATTGCATAGGCAGTGTATGAATTTGGCTGCAAGTGCAAATTCTTAGTAAGTATGACTCCATAGGTAAGATGAATTTATAGTTGCATGTACTATGTCTGAACAGGTTTCACTCGGAATTACAGGTAAAATTTTCCTAAAGTCTCCACCAAAAACAACTACTTTCCCTCTGAAAAAAATGTTACTATCATCACTTATTTTCATGATATCATTTAAGGTTTTGTCTAGTGCTTCAAAACAGAATTTGTGTGTGATTGGTGCTTTATCCCATATAATCAAACTTGTAACTTTAAGCAACTCAGCTAAGTCACTTTCCTGGGTTATATTACAAACTAAGTCATTTAAAGTTGGCATAGGAATCCTAAACTTTGAATGTATTGTTCTTCCACTAGGTAGTAATAAAGATGCAATTCCTCTTGATGCAACTGTCAAAACAATTTTTTCTTTGCTCTAAGTGATGAAGTCAAAGTTCTCCACATATATGTTTTTCTTGTGCCACTGTATCCATATAGGAAAAACATACCGCCTTTTTCCTCGTTAATAGCTTGCATTATTTTGATTGAATATATCTAGTTATCTGAAACATTTTTTTAGTTGAAAATTAATTAAGAGATGAATAAGTTAAGGTTTAGAGCTAATGGGGTTATCTTAAAACAAAATAAAATTATATGATAGTTAGTTGTGTTTAAAAACTATTTGTTAGTAAAATTAATTAATAGATCAATTAATTGCATAATATAATTAATTTAAATAATAACAAATAGAATGAATAAAGGAATCGTACCAATTAGAGCATAGAATAATGTTTTGAATTCAACATCCAATTTAGCAAGATCAAAATCTAGTTTCAAGTGTATCAATCAATTTCCTATATAACTTGGCAATTCTGCAATTGTGCATGACATTGATGGTAAGCTCTTTCCACTTATATGCAACAACTTCTCAATCTCCATAAAGTTAAAATTTTCAATTCATCATCACTCAGTTGCAAAGCTATATAAAACAGTATAAATAAATAAAGTGGATCTTGATTAATATATATGTATAAGGTTTGTTATATATATATATATATATATATATATTGAATACATATCTAATGTATTAAGATAGTTAAATGTATAAATTACCTTCGTTATGTAATACTCTTCGCTGACAATATAAAATATCATCGGCTAACCAATGCCATGTTTGATTCCAAACCTCCTCTGGTTTATTAACGGAACCTGTGATTAGCATTGTAACAAAAAAGTTTTCTAAAGTAATGACCTGTAATCCCGTCTTTCGCTTCTTTAATTGCTTCAACATATTTCTTATCATCCTGAAGAAAAGTCCAATGCAAAGCAGGCATCTCTAAATGTAGGATAACAACATTTTCTATTGTTCTTATATCTTCATAACAAATAGGCCCTCTGTCAACATCCTTCTTAGGTAATACAGTTTTCCAAGGGTAGGTGGAATCCAAATTAACCTGCCAATTGTGAACCCTTTTTTGTGTGGTTTCCAGTGTAACGCCCGGCCACTTGCAGGATCAACGACTGTCCCTACATACCAACACAAGACTTTTCAGTGTGCTTTGTCCTCACTCACACACTTCCTGAGAAACTTCCCAGGAGGTCACCCATCCCAAGAGTACTCCAAGTCAAGCACGCTTAACTGTGGAGTTTTTATGTTATGGGCTACCGAAAAGTAGATGCACCTTGTTGGTATAGGTAGTACCTATTAAATCCTTTAAGTTATCCTCAACTGTACAGTCCCATACCTGCACAGCCTCTGGATCCCTCTCGTTCGGGTGTGTATTCGATTCATTCATGTACCCCTCCCGCTGGAAGCCTGCCAGGAGCCGCTCCTTGTCCGTGCCTCACTGCACCGGCGATCACTCCCCGCCCTCGTCAGCGCCCGGGATGTTACATCCAGCACCTATTTATTTTATTATATACAAACTTTGTCACAAATTCTGGATAGGTCAACCTCTTTGCTTCAAGATAGATTCTATTAGCATTCATCCAAGAAGTGAATATTGAATCTGATACAATAGGTTTTTGATATCACATCATTAATATCCTCATGATCATGATAATATATTGAATGTTGGCCAGGTAGGTGAAAGAATAACCTTTCAACAATAGGTTTCCTAGCATGGATTGGAAAAGCAAAAATTTTCCATGTTGCTTCACACGGTGATATATACCTGCAATATATAAACAAATAATGTAATTAATGTGGAAAATAAAGTATATATATTTTTTGTACCAATTAATATGTATTAAACCTCCAATCTAGGAAGCGTTTGATTTCATCTAAATTTTGGACAACATCTTCTTTGTTCTCAATAACAACAGTAATTCTATCATAGCCTTTATTGATATATTTAAAGAGGTATTTACTTGTGTTTTGATTGCACCATTCCATATTAATGTGAGCTTGGTATCTGAGTAACAGTGTTGGATTATATGGGACAACATTGCAGTTGTCTAAAATAACACCATTTTTAAAGATTGTGTTACTAGTGTCTCTGCGCCTATAGATTAGATAGCCATCAGCATCAACGATAGTGTAAGTCTGGAATTTCTTAGGATAAAATCTTGAACAATTTTCCTCCTTCATGCAGGGTGATGATCAGTTGGATATGCCACATGGATCATGTATCATGTGTGCCTGGATCAGCTGGTAAAGCTCATTTTGTTCATTCTTTGAAGGGATCTCAGTACATATAATCTTGTCAATATCTTCAGGCGTTGGATACTTGCTTGATGGATGCAAAAATAAGAATAAATGTGCATGTGGAATTTTTTTTTGGAATTCGATGGTGTACATATCTGTCAACAAAAAAACAATTTATTAAATATCAATCCATGTAATTAAAAGTGATAAAATACTTATTAATATTACTTACATGCGGAGACCTTCCCTAGGAGATGATGTTTTGTCAAATCAGTTAGCATCTGTTCAAATTTTATTTTAAAAACTCGTGATAAAATATCAGAACGATCAACCAGGTTTAGATTCATTGGTGCTAATAACCTCTGAATCTTAGGCCAACTTGGATTGCAAGTAAAAGTTATAAATAAGTTAGGGAAGCCTAGGTAACTACATATGGCCATACCATCGAAGTACAACTTAACCATGTACCTGCTACTGCCAACAAGTGTAGAAGGTAAAATGACCCGCTTGCCTTTGTTTGACCCTTGAGTAGCACCTTGATTAGATGTTTCACGCAACTCACAATATTTGCCAACCCTTAATTTTGATTGGTTTCTTATGATGAATGAAAGTCTCTCTGATTCAATCATGGTACGATAAATTGCTAGAATAGTTTCCTTGAGTGCAAAATTGTCTGTGATTCCATGGGTCTGAATTGTAGCCTAAAGCAAAACCATTCTCTAATAGTAAGTTGCAGTCTTTTTTGAGATTGGTTGGTTGATGTGATTTGGTGAAGTACATCATGCCTATATTCATCCTCGCCGTATGGAAATAAAATAGGGTACTATAGAGCTAGATAACTAGTGTGTAATTCATTTATCCTCTGTAACTGTCCAGTTTGTGTTTCAAGAATGATATCTCGTGCCGAACTTTCTCTCTATTAGAAATGAGCTTTAATTTAACATCAAGAACAACTTCATCTTTTAATCTTTCCCTAGCCATTAGAAAACATTTTGCATGTGAATTATGTTTATCCAACACTTTTGATAATTTTGAGACTATAACTAGGTCAATATATGTCCTACCTCTGTATATAGACAAAGAAATGAAATCAGTCTAGGTTTAGATGTTAAAAAATTAAATCAAGGCATACAAAAAACACAGTATAGGAAGAAAATGTGTTAATATATACTTGACTTGTTGAAGTCTATTCTGAACTTCTTGTTCAATGTCATAGATGTACAATTGTGCAAATTTTGGTTCTTTTTTGGGCATTGGTAATAGACTCTCAATCCTATGACACGGTTTCCCTTGGATACGAATTGTTGGCAGTCCTCTTCCATCATTAATAGAGTTGTCAAGTTTTGCTCCGGGAGATGTAAATGCAAACATCATGTTGTAAATTCAAATGTTTTGCTGGAAGTTTTTACTATCAATTGAATTATTATCAAACAATAAATGTTGCAGCAATGGAGGAAGTGTTTGTAATAATGGAAGTTGGACCTTGCCGTTACCACAACATAAACTGAACTTTGGATTGGTATCGTGTCTATGTTTAAGCATTCTTTCTTCATACCACAACATTGCTTGGCATTGTTTACACTGCATTATTGGATCCCCAATATCTAAAAATAGCCTGATATAATTAAATAAGAACCAGTATTTAGGATACAATTAATCACTGTTTATCATTTTCTTAAACCATGTAATACTTTTGCATCGCATATTTTTCATATTATATATAGAATAAGGAAATTATAGTGTACATGGGTATGGCTCACCTTCTGAGACTACTTGAATTGAAACATGATTGTTAGTAAAATCAATGTTTTGGTTGTTGGTATCCAAATCAGAATCTGTAATCAAGTAAAACAATGAATCAAAATGACTATTAATTATTTATGAATTATAATTATATGAAATTGAGTTCCTAACCTTCTAAAGAGTCAGATTGTAGTTATGTGGATTCATCTAAAGTTGATACATTGTAATTGTAGTGGATAGTATAATGGCTTTGGCTAATTAAGCTTAAATCTTGTGTGACACCACTTGAACCCATTGCCACTTTAGCTTTTTTTCTCTTAAATTCATTCCGGCTTGTACTTGATTAAGTGTTTTTGTGATTGTTATGAAGTTGATGAAGTAACATCTGTGGGTGACATTGTTGCTTGGTTCTGTAGTAAATTGGGTGTCCCAGAAATTAAATGTTTTCTATTTAATTTCTTTTGCTGCAAAGTATCCTTTCTTTTAGTGCGTGTAGCTGCTGCAATAAAACGATTTGTATTGTTATGATTATTCATCAACATTGCTTTCAACTACCAGCTAGTAAAGAAATTTTGGAAAATATGGTTTGATTTTCCATGGTTAGACTGAAAGTGAGTCCAAGAATAAAGAGTATTACTTATCAGTGGATGAATATGGGATCATCGAGTGTAGTGTAGTTATACTTCCTCTGTGTAAACGATGATAGGAAGAGGGGATGGATTTTTGAGGTATGGAATGGAGCGGAGAAAAGAAAAATCTAGAGATCTTTTTTTTTCCTTTCCAAACTCACCACAACGAATTAAAAAAAGAAAAGATAGTTTATTATGGCAGTACATGGACACCTATTTCAAAACGAAAAGAGAGAGGAAAAAAATCTTGTACGAACAACCAGAGGCTTTGATATTAGATTTTTGGTAGAGAAGCAATTATTTTAAAAGTATTTATTTTAGATAAAATAATCAAAATAGGACAAAAAGGTTCAAACTTTAGAGTTGTTGCTGTCAAGTCTGATGATGCTCCAGTGATGGTAGGGTATTGTTGTACTATTTAATCTTCTAAATATAACTTTCCAAATATATATATATATAGTAATAATAAAATATGTCTATTTCTGTAAAATAAATACATGTTCCTATAGTTTATTGTATAAATAATTCATAATTATTATAAAATTTGTGAATAATCTTGTAAATATAACTTTCCAAATATATATATATATATATATAACTAATAATAAAAGATGTCTTTATATTTTTATTTTGTGGAACATATTAGAGTGTTTCATTAGATTATTTGATGGTCATATTTTCTAGACTATAACTTTTGCTTATGCTATTTCTTCCCGAATCACGTCATTGGCTATTCTGAAAGGCTATGACATGCTATAAGACTTGAATTGAAAAAGATTTTAAAAAAGGTTGTCTGACTAATCTAATCAACAATTGGTCACAACTCACAAGATTAGTTTGGTTAAATTTTAAATTGATTTTTGTAAAGAACTAATATAGATGAAATGTTTGTTTACATTGGCAGAATCTTAAATCATGGAGATATAGTGAAAAATTAAAAGAAACTCTATGTTGCCTAGTCATTAACAAAAAAAATGATACAAAATTTGTCATTAACAATTTAACATGAAAAGTTTGAATTAATTTTAGTATTATTCTCCAATTAAATTGGTACTTCATTTCAATAATTACTGTTAATTTTAGCCACCAAAATAAAAAGTAATATGAAGTATGAATTTGATTTTTTTTAAAATACCACTTAGTCTACTCGCTTTATTCTATTAAAAAATTATAGTGTGTCAAATATTATATTAAATTAGATTCATCATATGGGCAACAACATTATAATGCAAGAAGTTAGAAGTGGCAACCCTCACCAACTAGGTCATGCTTAAAAACTTGGTTAACAAATTGAACTAAATGGAGTTTTGTAAAACCATGATCTACAATTGACATGTGCTTCATAGCTATTCAATCAACAAGAGATACGATAGGATGCTGGAAGCTTCAAGTGGTTAAAAAATATCATATTGTTACTCTCCAAGAAATAATTAAATAAGGAATATTATACCAAAAATATCATATTGACACTCGATTCCCAAGAGGCTACTAAACAAATATGTTAACAAATGAATTGGAAAATTTACTTTTATTATGTTAAAGCCAACCTATCTTATATCATTAAAAAAATGTTCATAATTAATTAACCATAAATTTTTCTACTTACTTTGTTGGATTGAAAATAAAAGTAAAAAAAAAATAAAAGTATAATTTGGTAACACAAACATTAACTTTGTTACAAAACAAAAGTAGTGAATTGTTGTAAAACACATCACAAAAAGAGGTAAGATGTAGTTTTAAAATATACACACCAAAACAAAATAATAATTTAGAAAGTCTTGACATACATGATCTTAAACCATGACACCTAAATCACCATTTAAACGTCCAACTATTCATTCATTCTTGATATGCTTCTTAGTAGTTGAAAATTGAGCAAAAAGAAATTGTTTAGACAAATTATCATATGGAAAGACCTCAATTGAATCACGCTTGGATAGAGTAACAGGTATTTCAGGTTGTGAACGATAGTTAGCTACTTCATCCATAACTTTCTTAGTTGGAGTTGCAGCCATTATAACCTCTAGATCATGATTTGTTGTTTCAGAGAGTGATTGCTATGTAAAAAAACAACAGAATAAATGAATTTCAATTAATCTATAATAAAAATAATTTATTAATACACAAAAAATATATATACACTGAACAAATGAATTTCAATTGAAGTTACAATAAAATTCATTTTTTAATATAATAGATATGTTCATCAAAATGTAAGACATAACTTACGGTTTCATATTGAAAGGAATCATGTTCATTGTTGAACAAAGGATACTGATGTGTAGTTGTATATTGTCATAAAACAATGGACCAATAACTTTATTATAATGGATAATAAAATTTATAGATTGAACATCAAGTATAAGTACATTAATAAAGTAACATTCCTAGTACCTCAACTTCAGAATACAAATGAACCTTAGGTTCAATTGAATCCTATCATAAAGTACCAAGGAAATAAAGTTATTTATGCATATTAAGCCTTAATAAATTATTGACATAATATTGCTAGTACCTCAACATCTGGCCGTAGATCTATAATTGCTTGCATTAGTTTAGGATCTTTAGATATTTTATTCACAGATGAATTCATGTATTTAGGCTGAACCTTGATTTTAAATGCAAAAGTACAACCCAATATATCATCGAGTGGATCTGGGAACACATTAATGCTTTTATCACCACCCTTAAATAGATATAAATAATAGTAAAGGTATCATGAAAACAATCATAATAATATAAATAAAAAAGAAAGATAGGAGTAAGTGAAGCATATAAAGACATACAACAAACATCATGTCATTTAATTCTTGTGCATATTTCCCTATAAGATCTATGCACTCACAGTCCCAGAGTACAAAATTCAAAGTCTATTTCTAGTGATACACCATCACTTCCAGCTTATACCTTGTACACACAAATACAATTGGCTCTAAAAATATTTAACAATAAAATAAAATAAAATTTAATGTGTAATGAAAAATAAAAGTATGCAAACTTAATATACTCCCTACATTGTGTTTGTCACATGAACATAATGGTTCATTTTCTAGTACAACACTCTTGTTACACTTCATGCATAATGCATAACACCATCCATGATTATCCACAATAATTCTTCCAATAGTGCCAATAGTGACACAATTTGTTGCCTAGTTAGCCAAGTAATTATAATAGTCAATAGTTGGCTAGATCAATTAATCATGTCAAATTTAGCAATGGCGAATACATATAACAAAGTACAGTGGTGATGTCATTGATTTCAGAGAGACTCTTCACTTTTGCGCTTTGTAAAAGAACTTTTCTTTCTCTGAATATTGTGATGATCCAAAAGATTGTGAGAGACTATAACCCTTTTGCGAAGAGGTTAGTGTTGGAACCCCAATAGGCAACTTTATTGTTATAGCAAGTTAAAAAAAACATGATTACGCACGATAAAAAAATCTCCACAATAACTACATACAAAGAAAAGGGAGCACACAAAGTAATTGACCTTTCTGTAAATTGTTGTATTTCAAGCAATTACTCATTAATGAACAACTTTGAACCCTGTCATGTATTAGTTATTGTAATTGGGTAAACTCCTGTCAATTTAATAATAGGAAATAAGTTAGATGATTAAGTAATAGAAAAAAAATATGACCAAGCCACCATTTGTTTTTAGAAAAATCCAAATCAAAAGTTCATAACCTTGCGCCTCTTTGATGCGAGCGTGTGTTAACATAATAACCATTGTCTCCATACCACTAGTCTCTCTCAAATAATTCACCAATTGTAAATAGAGGTCATCCCAAATAGTACATGTAACAGTTTGACTACTATGATCAAATAAAAATTTTAATTATGCAAATCTTATACTAAGCACATAAAGAACGATAAAATAGATATAGTTTTTATACCTTGGATCTTTCATGCTAAAGATGACCCTCTTTGGACTGCTATAAATATAGTGCGATGTCAACTCATGAACAACACCAATGGCATCTAAAATATGAAAGAAAAAAGGGAAAAAAAGATAACAATTCATATACATCCTCACTACATTAAATTAATTGTAGAGAAAAACATAAGATACTGAAACTTGTTTGAGAATAAATAGCATTACCAACTAGCATATCACGTCGATAGGTTCCAGCAAGGATGTTAGCAAAATTAATAAAGTCATATGCCTTTGAAGGGATATTAGGCAGGTCCTGATTTATGACAATAGTGACACCGATAAAAATCAACTTATATGGATGCAAACATAACTTATATTGGCCCTCATTGTTTACAATTTTAAAGTTATGCATCATATAAGTGTTGTTCTCCTTTAGAGTCAATTTTCATGTTTTAACTCCTCCTTTTTTATAAGGACATGAATCTTATCGGTCTGCAAGAACAGAAATCATAGTCCAAAGGTAAGAATCCAAAAAGATAAATTATTATAACATCATACAATATCAATTAAGAACATAAGAAAGTTAAATAAGACAACATTTTCATCCATGATAATCATTTCAGCTTGTTTAGATTTATCTTTAGTTTCAACAAATCATAGGTCTATGATTCTAACTGCAAGCTTCAAGGTATTCTTTGTGTTATCGATATCCCTTATGAAATCCCTACAACGTGACATGCCTGCAGGAAAAATATATATTAAAAGGAGATAAAATAATCAACAACTAATAATAATCATCTTTCTAGCACAATCTAGCAACATGATCAACCACAAAATCATCTTGTAAATTTAATCTTTTTGTGCAATACCAAAATCTTTCAGCAAAATCATATAGAGAAAATGTTCACCTTTTAAAAAAAATTAAAAATCAAAATTCCCTTTCCCCAGCCAAAGCACGACCACCAAAATGTATCCAAATAGAGAAGTAGAAAAAAAAAAACCCTCATTCTGCAAAGCCAAACCATATATGCATAAATCACAATTGCACCAGTCATCCCATTTTTTTGTTCAAACTCACCACAACGAATAAAAAAAAGAAAGGGCAGTTTAATTATGGTGGTATACCAATGGTCTATTTCAAAATGAAAAGAGAAAAAAAAAATCTGAGGGAGAGAAGGAAAAATCTAGAGAGTCCAAGAATAGAAAATATTACTTACAAGTGGATGGATATGGGATCATGGAATGTAGTGTAATTATACTTCCTCTGTGTGTACACTGTGATAGGAAGAGGGGATGAATTTTTGGGGTATGGAATGGAGCAAAGAAAAAAATCTAACGGAAGGAAAGAAGAAAAATCCAAAGATATCTTTTTTTCCCTTTGCAAACTCACCACAACGAATAAAAAAAAGAAGGTAGTTTCATTATAGCGGTATATCAGACACTTGTTTCAAAACGAAAAGAGAAAGAAAAAAATCTTGCACATACAATCAATATCATTTTTTTGGCTTTATTCAATGCACACACATAAAGAAGCAATTATTTAAAAAATATTTATTTTAGATAAAATAATCAAAAATAGAACTAAGAGCATCTCCAATGCAAGGAACCCAAATGGGTTTCTTAAGCAATTTTGTGTGGCCGCAGTAATTTTTGTGGTCCCCATAGTGTCATGTCACACCTAAGGAACTCACCCAATATTTTGCTCCAATCCACAAGGAACTCAAAAAAATTCACATATTTATAATTTTTTTAATAAAACTTAACATTTTTTCAATTTTCATAAATATAAATGTTGAATAAAATTATTCAAATTTATAAAATATTTTTTAATAGTACTTTAAATGGCTATTTTATTTTTTATCTTCAGCATAATATTTCCTCTCTATACTTTTCTTTTTATAAAAAATTAACCCTTCATAATATTTGCTCAAATATGCTATTTCTTTCTCTCTTCTCTCTTTTCTGTTTTCTCTTTCTTTTCTACCTTCCAACATATTCCACAACCTTTCATGCTACTTTTCTCTTTTTTCTTTCTTTTCTCCCTTCCACAACTTGCTACGGACACTTTTCTTCTTTTCTTTCTTTTCTCTCTTTTCTCTCCATCTCGTCCAAGCTCCTTGCAGTTGCAACCACCGGCGGAGCTACATGTATTTGAGGGTGTGCAGATGCACCCCTTCATTTTAATAAAATCACTAGTATTTGTCCTAAAATATTATATTTTATATCCCATAATTTTATATTTTGCACTCTCTAATTTTATGTATTTGAAACTCCTTACATGTTCACATGTAAGAATAAGTAAATATACCATCTTATTTTAATAAAATGCAAAAAAAATATTATATTTTGCACTCCATAATTTTATATTTTAAACCTCTTAATTTTATGTATTTGAATCTCCTTACCAGTTTACATGTAAGAGTAAATAAATGCACCCTATTTTTTTTAATAAAATGCAAATATTTATCTTAAAACTTCATATTTTATTTTTCTTATCTTCGTATTTGAATCCAACTATCCCACATAATAATAACAATTATCAATTTTTATTTTTTAAATAAACTGCCCCCACTGATCCAAGGTCCTAGATCCGCCACTGGTTGCAACCACTGGTGCTGCTCCAAGTGACTACAGCCACCATCTCCATTTTCGAGCGTCCACCATCTGCAACTAACGGTAACTTTTTTTCCTTTCATCTTTTCATGGAGACCCTATGCTATGCTGTAAAGAAATTATTTTTTTAAATGCTAAAATGTTGTTTCTTATATAAGAAACAATTCTGAAGATTGAAGGAACACATTTACCACGTGGGTTTGCTCCAATGACAAAAAAATTTAAACAGTTTCTTCACATTAAGCACCCGAGAAGAAACATGCTTTGGAGATGCTCTAGAGGTTCAGAGTTCAGAACTGCTACTGTCATGATGCTCCAATGATGGTGGGATATTGTTGTACTATTTAATCTTGCAAATATAACTTTTCATATATATATATATATATATATATATATAACTAATAATAAAATATGTCTATTTCTGTGAAATAAAAATACATGTTCGTATAGTTTATTGTATGAGTAATTCATAATTATTATAAAATTTGTGAATTCTTATGATATATTATCGCTTATGGGCATGTACATCCCCGTGGCTAAAGAAACATATAGGTGAGGGAGTAAAAGCAAAGAGACATGGAAAGCCTTTTACACGTTATAAAGAAAGAACCAAAAAGCCCATTGCATGCGTGTATAACATCATCATAATCATCATCAACTTGCTGAAGTATATTTTCAGTGTCTTCAGAAATTAGGAATTAGGAGTTCAGAACTAAAAAATCTTTGATTTCTTTAAAAAGCCAAATTGACTAATGTGTCCTCAACATGTCACGTGTTGTTCAATTGAAGAGGTTAGAAATGAAATTTTGTATGTCTAGGACTTTCATAAATGTTTAATAGATTTGTAAATTGTTAAATTGATAAAAAAATTAAAAAATTGTTAAATCGAAAACTACAAAAACCAAAAATTTTAAAAATCACATATTTTTTATGATTTGGTTTGGTTTTTAATCTTGTTATAAAAACAAATCAAATCAAACAAATTACATATTATAATCATATTGATTTTTATGTGGATAATTAATAATAAGTGTTAAATAATTTATTAATTTTTATTTATTTTATAATCAAAATATATATTTTATTTTCATATATTAGCAATGATGTATTAATATTCTTAAAAAAATAATATTAAATATCAAATAATACACAAATTACTATTATATTACAAAAAGAGTTGATAATATTATTATGTATTAATGCTAAATACAAATGAAGATAATATTTTTAAACTAAAATATGTTAAACAAAATTTGATAAAAATTAAATTCATTTTAAAATTATAAAGCATATATAATAATTATGTAAGTTTAATTGATAAATTTAAATTATAATAATAAATTAAAAAATTGTGAAATCAAATTGAATCAAATCAAAAAAATTGGTTTGATTCGAATTTGATATTATATTTAAGTTAAATTAAACAAAATCACATATTTATTTTATATTTTATTCAAATGATTTTTTATCTAAAAATTAAACCAAATCCCACTATCAGTACCCCTTATGTCTCCCATACTCGCAGACTATATTGTAACAATAAAATATTCAATAAGATTGTACAATAATAAATAAATAAATAAAGGTCCATTTCTTTCTTTTGTTATAACTCATATCCTGTGTTTTTATATGAAAAAACCTCCCCACGAAGGTTACATCATAGTATTTATTAATCTATAAATGAGTGGTACAGTAGTTTATATATCCTTATTTCGCATATTAGCATATTTAATGTATTTCTAAGATCTCTTTTAATGATTTTTAAGTATTTTAACATTTATTAACTATATATTACTAATAACATTTTAATGTTGATTAATATTTAGCTTCAATAGTTAATAATTTACTATTTATTTACTCCAATTCCCTTAAATCAAAATTCAATTAATTAACTAAGTTGTAAGACATAAATTGTGGGTGCAAACCGTTTATTTTTCCTTTAATAATTAGAAATGTGGTCAAAATAATACTTTTGTTTATAAAGTTTAAACAATCTTTTCCTTTTGAGTTAATTTATAGAACTAATTCAGATTCAATTTATTTATTTTAAATATGATATGGTATGTTAAAATGGCACGTGCACTAATATTCCTCTTTTATTTTGCTAACAAGTTTGAAAGCTTAAAAATAATACGAACCGATCTCTGTATTCAAATTTTAAAAAACAATGCGTGCCTCTATAGCTAGTTGCTACTTACTAGTTATCATAATTTTATTTCAAAACAAACGTTTGACTTTTAAGACTTCTAAAATGTCTTTTCACCATACACAAATGCAATAACAATTACTAACTCACAATATTTTTTGCTCAGACTTGTTATTCAATTATTTATTATTTATAACAGTATTAAATTATTCATATAAAATAAAATGAGGAAAATTATTCCACCACCGCCAAGCACTGGCCAGTGCTGACCATTGACCAATCAAAAGACACTGTTATGTAGAATAAAAATGCAGAGTCAAACAAGAGGCTTAACGGTCAATTACAATTTGGTTTCAATGATTTTTATTTGCAAGCAAATTAAGGTTTACGAAACGGCAATACATTTTCAAACATAATTTTGTAATATATCCTTTATTATGAATACATTTTGTTGAAGTGAAATTCACAAACTTTTATAATTCTTAATCAATTTCAGTCAATGATAAACATAATAGTAAGTTTAAGAAGTATGTGAAAATCTCTTTAAAAAAAAGTATGTGAAAATTATCTAGTAGAGGAAATTAATTAAAACAATGTGAAAAGCAAGGGAAGGAGGATGCGTAAATATACTGTCATCCGTTATTTAAGAATTGCAGAATTGACTATGTGACAAAGACAATTTATATCACCAAAAAAGAAATAGACAATTATATTTATTATTCAAGTTGATGTATTTAATTAAGGTTCCTATGATTTTAAGAAGACAAAGAACATCGTCAATTCTCTTCAGCTTCGAGCTGTTTTAACTTTTATTATGTTTGAGATGCGCTTTTTTTTTCTTTTTTTTTTTTTTGGAAAAGGTCTGAGATGCGCTTATAATATACAAGAGAAAAATGGGGTAACGAAAATGGCTTATCATGTTTGAGCACCTCTCCAATACAAAGAAGTTCTCTTTTTTAAAATTATTTTCTGCTCCTTTCTCCATTCTGATCAGTGGAACTTCTTGTTGTTTTTCCAATGCAAGTGTTTTTTTTTCTCTTGTTTTTGGTGTTTGCTCAATTTTGTTTTTGCTTTTTTTTTTTTTTTTTTTTTTTTTTTTTTTTTTTTTTTTTTTTTTTTTTTTTTTTTTTATGGGTATTCCATTTTGCCTTCTGGGAATTCCCAAGTCCTTCTTATGCATAAAAGCTTTTACTTTTTTATGTTTCTTTGACACCTTTAAAAGCCTTTTTTTTTTCCTTTTCTTTTCATCATCATCATCATCATCTTGTTATGTTCCACTGTTCCTACATGTTTTGTTATGTAATAGATTTCAATGAATTGTATGAGCTCAAATTCTTAATTGGGAGATGTTCCGGATAACTTTTAAGTAGAATTTTCTACCTTTGGTTCTTCTGTTTTGAATTTTGATACCCGTTGCAGTACAATGCATGATTAGTTTCTTAATTATCATGATTGGGGTTTTAGATGGCTAATAGTTTTGTTGATTCAAGTGATTTTGTTCTCACTGGTCTTAAATAATAAACCTTACATTTCAAAGCCTCTTGTCTCCGAGGGAGCCATGAACAAACGTTCTAAGGTTCTCAGTAACATACTACAATCCTGAAGCATTCTGAACAACAAGTAGAATACTAGAATTTCCCTCCGAAGTAAGAACAGCTGAAAAAGTAAATGTACTTGACAATTTTAGTTCTCCTTTGAGGACATTTATATATTGTCTCTTACATTACAAGAAAAAAGTTTCAGATATTTTTACCAAAGTATGGGAAACCTTGCTCCCCCCCAGTGACTGAGTTTTGAATAGATACAGTCACTTGAGTTCTATAAATCATGCATTCTAAAGATTTTCTAAGCTTCAAAGTCTTCAAAACTTCGTACCATATCTTGTAATTATGTATTTCTCTCTTTTATCTACCTATAAAGTGAAACATGTTGGTCTCAAAAAATAATGATTTTTTCTAAGGTGTCAACTAATTCTGTGAAACAGGGATTTTGAGTGTTTTTTTGAACAGTTAAGGGCTGAATCTGTAAACTAGCACTGCAACACAGGGATAAAGGTACTCAAAAGTCAAAACGTTTTCTTATTAATCTTTATAGGCTTATTAGATTATAATTATAATAAGGAAAAGCTTCTTGGTACTTTTATCTATATTTTCTTTCAAATGTGCAGAATGTGCTGCTATGTACTTATTCACTATTCTGATTCAATAGCGATCCTTCTCATATATTCCAATGTGAAATTTTATTCGAAACAATGTAAATTAAATAATATATTGGCATGAGCTTGATATGCAGGAGATATTTGAGATTTGAATGGTATCTGTCTTCGTCTTTCACTCCTTACCTGCACTCTATCCTTGATTTTCCACTATGACGATATTGTTGCATTCATAACTTGTATAAGGCATTGGAACTCAACAAGAAAGAATGCAACTCAATGCACTTACATGAAATGTGATTTGGTTTGATTACAGGTTGTGGTATGTAAGAAACTGTTGATTTGAGAAATGGTGCGGAAATGGCAACATCTTTCTCTGATAAGCATATTGACCTTCTAAGGCCATCAGTGCGAAATTATTCATTTTTTAGAGGTAATGACTGTCTATGAATATGATGGTATATCACTATACCTGAAATTCAAAAATTAGTTTCTACTTTCTAATGGTTTTACTTTGTTTTTCATACTTTAGTTAAAGTGGAAAGCAAGGATTAGTTAAATAATACAATTACAGCAAATGTGTCTCTTTACAATCACCATAAAGTTGTTTAAACAAGTTTGCTCTAACAACTTTATGGCCATGATAGGTCAAGTAATGGATGTTGCAGACTATGAAAAGGGAAACTATACCCTAATTAGAGGTCCAGAGGATTTCCAAACGGGACTTTATGACAAACCCCTTCCATGTTATGCTTGTGGAATTGGATGGTTCTCGTAAGTAATTTATCTACTTACTCTCTTCCCAAATTTCTTCTTCTTGTTACCTTGTCTTATGGTTTTGTGTGTTTAATTTCAGATTTCTTTTTGGATTTCTATGTCCACCTCTGTGGTACTATGCAACAATCCTCTACTTTGGAAATTATTATAGGAAGGATCCTAGGGAACGGGCAGGGTTAGGAGCCTTTGCTATTGCTGTAACATTTCTCTTCCATCTCTCTTGTTTAATTGTCTGTCTGCTCATGCTTACATTTTCCAAATTGCCGTTGTCAACATAATGCACTAGAATATCACAACCATAATTACGTAATTCTCTTAATTACCTGCATATCAAATTCCCTGTACCACATAATAAGCGTGTATTATTGTTATTCCTTAAGGATTAGTCTGATAGGTCGAACAACAACCACTAGGATAAACTCTAATATAATATAATCTTAGAATTTGAGATTAAACCTAACATAACCTCAAAAGTTAGTTCACTAGATGACAATCGCCTCCTATTTTATATCCACTATTTTGGCCATATATTATACTCTGTGGAATCTCTAACACAACTTGTATGAAGCTAAAAGAAACATGTTGAAACTTGAAACTCCTATTTACAAGCAAAGCTTCTAATGGTCAGACTCAAACATACATTTTCTCAAATTGAACAGGCAAGTGAGCTTGGAAAAGCTATATACCCATTTTAGTAGTCATTGTGGGTTGCTCTTCTTTATAGTTTGAATTCTTATCATCCTAGTTTTAGATACCTCATACCATGTATTATTGTATTGTTCGCTTTTTGTTTCTTCATTTTCTTCTGAATGCCCTGGTGATCTTGCAGGCATTAATATGCTCAGTAGCATTGCTGATCGTAGGAGCTATTCTTATGTTACGCTTCCCCTAATGCTAGTTCCAGTAATAAAGCAAGAATCAATAATTGATTAAGATGGAAATCAGAAATAGTTGCACGTGTATATAACAAAATATGAAGAAAAAATATGCTTGAAGATACTACATAGGCTGTACCATTAGAGAAGGATGAGAAATCACAGCCTTGGTAAATTTGTGTATTAAGTGTGCTCAAAAGAAATATATCTCATGTTAAGTTGTGACAAATCTCATAATTTTTACTATTGATATTTTTTGGACAAAGACAGTTCCATGTTGGAGAATACTTATGGCTATTGATTTTGCTATAATGTTATTTTGAATAAGAGCACATGTTCAAACTTTCATTCTAGCATCATCCTCCAAACACTATCTTGAAGTAAAGCAAAAAGTAAGTTGTTCTGGAGTCATAATTGGGCCTATGTTAAGGCCCAATTAGTTACAATATGTTATTAAGATTCAGCGTACATGGACCAAGACTCAGTCCACTCAAGCAGTTACGAACGTGCAGGTGGAGGCCGGAAATATAGGAAGCCACTCGCGCACGTTGCAGTTAGCCAACGGCCAGGTATTTCATCTATAAATATGGCTCGCCCATTGGTGAAAGGTACACATGCACTCTAGCTCTCCCTCTTTCAATTACACAGAGCACACACCCCACTCCCATTGGTGTATCTTTGTGATCTCCTGCTTCAAGGTATCATCCTCCATTGATATCCTTGGACTTGCAGAATTAGAGTGATCCAATATCAAACACGTAGCACTTCGGTGTTATACATTTGTGTTCTAAAGATTATACAGAACATTGGCGCCGTCTGTGGGGACGTTAAATTTCGAGTCCCACACCTTTCAACGATGGTTAACACGAGAAACAGCCATTCTGTACCACGTTCCGAGATGCCAAACAGGGAGATTTTCCTACCCGAAAACCAGGGCGTGGCACGGAGAGAAGAAGTACACGTGACCGAAGCCGTTTCCGACGAGGCTTCCTCTCCCGTCCAGACAGACCAGCAAAGGACTCC
>PYAF01000093.1:861503-873146 GCA_007407185.1 Glycine tomentella | reverse complement strand
GTCAACCCGACAATTGTGACGTCAGAGAAAGCACCCCGGCTACCGAGTGTACTCGGCAACCGGGCTGGGGGGCAACTGTTCTGGAGTCATAATTGGGCCTATGTTAAGGCCCAATTAGTTACAATATGTTATTAAGATTCAGCGTACATGGACCAAGACTCAGTCCACTCAAGCAGTTACGAACGTGCAGGTGGAGGCCAGAAATATAGGAAGTCACTCGCGCACGTTGCAGTTAGCCAACGGCCAGGTATTTCATCTATAAATATGGCTCGCCCGTTGGTGAAAGGTACACATGCACTCTAGCTCTCCCTCTTTCAATTACACAGAGCACACACCCCACTCCCATTGGTGTATCTTTGTGATCTCCTGCTTCAAGGTATCATCCTCCATTGATATCCTTGGACTTGCAGAATTAGAGTGATCCAATATCAAACACGTAGCACTTCGGTGTTATACATTTGTGTTCTAAAGATTATACAGAACATAAGTTAAGACAAGAATATATAAGTATTGAAAATATGGAACCTTCCGTTGATCAAAGGACCACCATGGCATAAATTGCATGGTCTCGTCAAAAGATTTATAAATCTCACAATTACAAAGATTAAATGTTCATAATAACCAAAAATAAAAGGTTAATTTAATCCAAAAATTTAAATTTTCATTTTAAAAAAAGAGTTTCAGGCCTTTGCTAGACACTTTTTTTTTTTTTCCTATTTCCTTGGGATGTTTTTTTCTACAGTTCTGGAATTGCTTCATGAAGCAATTCGGTAAGTGCAGGAAGCAATGGCCATTTCCTTGTAAGGCACTTGTGCATTCAATCGTAGCATGGGCCTTTTGGACCATACTGTTGGCCCATTGGTCCAAATGAGAGATGTTAGGATGGTCCATTAAGAATGAGAAACGCTGTGTCCACGACCAAATCAATGCACGACAACTGCATAATGTTATAGTATCATTTTTTATTTTTGGTGGCATGTAATAGTATCAAATTATCAACAGAAATCTACACTCTACACATTACATTACATATTATACGTATGGTCTAATTGTAAGACAATTACCACAACTAAATTGAAGATTAAATAGATGGGAAGTTGCTTCTCGTTTCTCCATATTGTCTCCGCAATCCTCGCATTGAAATCAAACCATGTCTCATTATCAATTTCGTTGTTTTTTTAATATTATATTTCGTGTTTTTCGTAATGTACAAAAATAGAGAATGACAAAGAATGCAGGGAAAACAACAAAACAGTACGTACATGTTGGACTTGAACACGTGTCCAACTACCACATACAAGAATAGTTGTTACTTGTTCGTGTAAATAAATAATAAATAAATAAATGTTAGTCCCTGGATTTGTATTAATAATTTACGGTTAAGGATATGTTTGATAAAATTAACCATTTTTTAAAAAATAGACCAATAGGTTTGATTGGGAATTAGTCATGTGTCTGGTTTAATGCTTCATAAAAACAGTTACGTCTTTAAATAGGCATAAAACTGTTAAACCAGTTGATAACCGATAAAGTTTGTTGGATTAACGGATTTCACTTAATTTTAAATAAAAAAAACATTCAAAATGAAATTGCTTTGGTTTTAAAAAAAATATTATAACTTAAAGACACTTTTAAGTGAAAGTTATTTTTTTATTATTATCAATTTATGTATATTATATTTGTTTGTTCAATATTACTTAATATTGTATTAAAATATTAAAAAAATATTTTATTAAAATTGGTTCGATCCCGATTTGACCTCTACTGAACCATTGACCCTTGAACTACTGTTTTCATTGATTCGATGAGAGGTCCAGTGTTGAGAAATTGAAACTAACTAAAAATTAGTTCAAAGCTGAAAGTTAGAAGTTGATAATTGAAAGTTGAAAAATTACCTTATTAAATTATAAATGTTTAATAAAATTAGCTGCTGAAATAACTTAAAATATATAATGATAGAAAAATAATAAAATCATAATTTATTTAAAAATGGTAAATAGAAAATTGGATGAATATATTGAGAATGGAAATGAAAGAAAATATAAGAAAGCTAGAAATTAGTGTTTTAAAAAATGATACTTCAAGCAACAGTTTCAAAAAATGCTAGAAGTTACTAAAAAAAATTGTTTATTAAAGCTTTTTAGCCAGTAAAAAAACTAGAAATTACATTAGGCTCCTCACTATGCGAAAGTAAAGGGAAGAGATATTATATACAGTTTTATCCTTGCATATGTAAAAAGACTATTTTCGAATTCAAACCTATAATCAACAAGTCACCAAGACATAACTTTACCGTTGTGTCAGGGTTATACATGATAATGATAAGATAGTAATGAATCATATGACATAACAAACATTCAAACAATATATATTTACATTTCCAAGTAAAATATTTAATTTTAATGACGCGTGAATGTGATAAGAAGATCTCACATACTCGCATTCGCATCTAGGGGTCTACATGGATAAGTTTGGTAAAATCAGTGACCTAATCTAATTAAATTTAATGAGTTAAATTAGGATAATTTTTTAAGAATTTTTTTAAAAAAATGTGTTTGTAAAAGTTTTAGGTTGGGTTGGGTCAACGGATCAAAACATTTACATTTTCTTAAAAAACATAATAGATGTTCTACAATCAGCTTTGCTGCAACAGATTTGAACCACAAAATTTGAAGTATAATAGTAATTGATTTTTTAAAATTCAAATATATTATACATTTTGTATATAAAGTTAAATAATAATAATCTAATATAAATCAACGAGTCAAGTCAATAGGTTTAGATATTGAAACTCGTGGCCTAACTTAAAACTCAATGATTGTGAATGGATTGGATCAAATTTGACCCAAATACAAAAAATACTCAACCATATTATTTGAGTTGGTTTGGGCCAATTTGGATTCATAAGTGATCCATATTCATGAACACCCTTATTTGCACCACTCCACCTCCATGTGACACATAGTAAAAAATGAAAAGATTTTGACTGTATGTCACTTGTGTGTGCTTTTTGACCAATTGGGGGTAAAAAAATTTCAATTTATCAAACAAAGGTAGTTTTTGAATCAATTCTTACTTAAGGGTAAGTCATAAAAATATCCATGACTTTATAGTCAAAAGTTGTAAATATTTATTTGACTTTTGATGTTTGATTTTATGTTTCTATTATTGTCGTGAATTTTGGTTGAAGTCATGAACATTGATTCAATTTGTCAGAAATATTTTAGAAGTCGTAGGTTGTTTACGACTATATTGAATAATATATATTTTGTAGTTCTAACACAGAAGTCGTAAAGATATACTATGATTTCTTTATTTTTTATGCTAAATCTTTTTTTTTTGTTCAGTTTGATCATATATCTTTAAAAACTTTAATTTGATCATTTATCTTATTTTTTGGTTCAATTTTCTCCTTTTCCTTTACTTTATTCTTAACAAAAATGTTCATTATTAAATGACAAACAATATCCAAGGAATAAATTAAACATAAAAATAAAAGATAAATAATCAAAATAAAATTTTTAATAGATAAATATGACTAAATTGAACCAAAAACAAGATAAATAATCAAATTAAAAAAAAAATAGACAAATGAGCAAATGACCTCTTTTTAAGACGCATGTGAAATTTCAACTTTGAAGTCACATGGCCAATAACAACTTTAGAGGCAACAAAACTAATATATTACACAAAATTGCATGAGATTTCACGACTTCTAAGTCACTTGGAATGTCATGACTTTGAAGTCTTGTGCAATTTTACAACTTTGAATTTATTAAGTTAAAAAAAATACAGAAGTAGTAAATCAACAGGGAAAAGTCATATCATTTCTTTCGATTTCAATGAGAATATATATTAAAAAAATCGTAAGTTGGTTAAAACTTTACCACTTCTGTCTATGAAGTTGTGAACATCCTTAGGACTTATCCTAATTGAGAATTAATTAAAAAACAATCCATATTTAATAAATTCAAAAAGAGAAAAAAATTACACCCTTTGGTTCAAAAGGCCCTCTTGCGTGTGAATTTTGATATTAGATGTAAAGCATCATTTTATTTGTCAAGTAATTATTTTTTAATAGCACGTGGCCTAATTTGAATTATTTGAAAATTATGAAAATTAAATAATTTTTAATTATACAAATTAATTTAAATTTGAAAAAATTATATTTACTAAGTAAGATTTTATATGCTGTCAAGTTTCATCGTGTTTTGCTAGTTCTTAAATATTGTTTTGATGATTATGTGTATTTAATTATTTTGTGCGACAGAGACATAGTTCAATCATAAGAAACAACAATTGTTGTTTCTGAGTTTTGCATCCGCTTAGAAAACAAGATTTTACCAAATTAATCATTTTCAATCATAAGAAACGACAATTGTTGTTTCTGAATTGTGCATCCACTTAGAAAACGATTTTACCAAATTAAGCATGTTTGTACAATTTTGTGTCTTTTTTTCCTTCCCAACTTTCACTAGCAATGTTAACTTTCACATGATTTTTAACACATATTTTTTTCTTTTCATTTTTTATATTATTGAGAATGTGGATCAACTAATGAAGCATTATTTGAGTTTAATTAAAGGTCTCACGTTTGAGTTTCAATATATAATTATACTAAATACTAAGAAAAAAGTATGTTATTATAATAATCATATCTAACTCAAATAATATTTTTTATTGGTAAAAATCAAACATAATATCAAACACTTTATGACTACTTGAATAATATTAATTTTCATAGAGAATACTACCGCTGGTAAAAAAAAGTGTGTATCTTTTGTTCGGAAATTTTATTTTGACAAATCTTTTGTTGGGAATTAATAAACCAAAATTCCGCTTTCATGAATTGAAAATAGATACTGTATAGAAATAAAATAAGTATAAGAATTCAAATATAATACCAAGAATTTTAACATAAAAAACGTTTTCAATGCGAAAAAAATAAATACTAAATCCACTCTTCACAACTTCTCTCACATTCTTGTAACAATTGTCAATTATAGAAATGTGGTACTTAATTAATTATGAAGAAATTTTCAACAACTTAGGGTGTGCAAGGGAATTGTTTGCAGCAAACAGAAGTTTACAGAAAAAAATCCTCCTCATTTCTTCCATTTCTACTATTTAAAAAATATATATTCACCATAAAATGTGTATCATGTTGGTTTTATTTATTTATTAAAAACTTTAATAATGAAAAAAATGAAGAGAAAAAAAATGGAGAGGATCATGACCCAAAGTTTAGAAGCATGAAATTTTAAAAAGTAATCATTTCAAAGTAAACATTTGTTTGGTCTTTTTTTTTTTTTTTATAAGTAATCTGTCTCTATCAGGTTGCGAATCCCCACTCATCTCCTTGGAACAAAATAAATGTAAATAGATATAGATCTACTTTAAAAGTCCCCCCTAAGTTTTTAATTATTCTCAATATAAGATGTGTTTAATAGTTATAAATTATTCTGATAACCTAAAATATAATTAAATAATAATTTATAATATAAATAATACCCCACTAATTTATAAATATAAGTATTTTTTAAGTGTTCTTTTGAACCCAAATTTTTTTCCTGTTATAAACTAGGACACCATCTATCTCCTAAGTTTTCTCTATAAATAAAAAAAATCATTGGACGAAAGAACGAATAAAAAACTACATGGGATCACTGTTGCATAAATCTCTCCATTTTGGGAGAGAAAGCATATTATTGAGCAAAATGACTATAGTGCACTTATTTTCATTAACTTATTTTCTTATTTAATAATATTTCTCTCAGATGGTACTATATTGTATTAATACATATTTTTTTTTTCACTTAGTATGTAATCAAACAAGAAGTCATGTGGTGGGGGTTGGATAGAATGTAAGAGGTTTTAGGTTCAAACCCAAAAGTCATCATTGTAAAAAAAAAAAAAAATTGTTCTTTTCGATCACTTTCTTTTTTTAAACAATAAAAAGACTTAATTACATTTTAAACCTCAACTTTTACTTTTTTGAATTGTACACCAACAAATTAACTTCAGACATTTTATTTTTAATTTTTAAAAAAAATTGTAAATTTTACTTTTCGTCATTAACCTAATGTGGCATGGTGACAAAAGCGTAAAAGTTGGAGGTAAATTTGACTAAAAAGTAAAAAGTTAGGAAAAAAAGTTGTCAAAAAATTAACAAATTTTAGGATAAAATTCATCAAAAATAAAAAATTTGGGATAAACATGTAATTATTTTAGCATAACAAGTCAACACAACGAAGAATGATAAAATTTATAATTTTATTTTAAAAGTTAAAAGATAAAATATACAAAATTAATTTGAAATCAAATTTAAAAGAAAGTAAAAAATTAAGAATAATAAATGCAATTAAGCCTAAAAAGATAAGTGTTAACTAAACACACACTTAAATACAAAATGGTACCCTTCTATCATTTAAGTATGGATATCATTTGGTATAAATTAAAAGGATAATTTTTTTTCTATAAATATCGTACTCAACTCAGACAAGATATCTTCCGCTAGAAAATACCTGTCATCTATAAATAAATAAAAAGATGATACCCTATATCCGTGAATTCCCCTCACTTTTTGGCTTTGTTTGGGACATGGATTTTGGAGGGGAAGGGAGGGAAGGAAAATATTTATGTAGAGGCATCCCCTTGTTTGGGAGTTTTAATTTTTGAGGGAAAGAATTTGAGGATTTTCAAAACTCCTCTGAAATCCTCCAAAGCCTTAAAATTGTTGTTCTCCCTATTTGGGGGTTTTTAGAAGGAAAAGTAACTAAAATTATTATTATACTAGTCCGTGTTATTAACAATTACTATCCTACCCTAGTTAGTGTAAAATATATAATGTATTAATTTTTTAAATAAGAAAAAAATTGTAAAAATTTCTTATTAACTCTCTATTTCCCTCTCTTGATATATTTTTAACTCCCAAACAAGGAGAAAGGAACTTCCCTTATTTTCCTCCATTTCTTTCCCCTCCCTTTCCCTTGAATCTCTTTCCTTCCCCTCTCCTCCTAACTCCCAAACAAAACCTTTAGGTCCTGAGCTTCTATCAATAAAACAAATAAACAAAAGGGGAAGAAAATTCCATGAAAGAGTACCCCCTTGGATTTGATTTGATTTGATTGACCTTCGCAACGAACTATATACACGTTTAAGATTCCTTAGTAAATAATGGTTCTCTTACCTTCGATGAAAATAGAGAGAGGTCAATCTTTAATCATGGAATTTCGTCCAAGGGATGTCAAATATGTAGTAAATTAAAGTTCAGAAATCCACATTCCTTGTTCAATGAGAGTCAATTCACCACCTTCTTAATTCAACTAAAAAAATGATGGCCGAGATTCTTGCCAATTAGTAAATTACTCATACACCTTCAAAATTTCTAAAACTATGAAACGTTGAATAATGTTTTATATCTACCAAAAAAATATCAATGTAACATCTTATGATGAACAGGTTGTGTGAAATGGAAGCTAGCTGTTGGAGGCATGGAGGCTTGGACTGTTAGATATCTGAGGGGTCACTTTGGGGTTCTTTGCCTGTAGTTGTAGGTAAGCCTTCGTTTCCCAACCTATCTCTCACTCTCACCCTCTCTTTAAAATATACATATCCCTAAAAAGTAGAGAATAATG
This sequence comes from Glycine tomentella, assembly GCA_007407185.1. NCBI lineage: Eukaryota > Viridiplantae > Streptophyta > Magnoliopsida > Fabales > Fabaceae > Glycine > Glycine tomentella. The sequence goes on along the minus strand of PYAF01000093.1, from coordinate 865,509 downwards.
CCCCCGTTGAAACACGAATGAATAAGCCTAAATACCTAACCCTAATTTCACTAGGTGTTTTGTTGGTGTGTTAGCCACGTACCTAATCCTTAGAAACATTATTTTGATATTTTTTGAAGATTAAGTGCTTGTGTCGTTTATTGGGGTAGCATATGATGGTGCCTGCCAGGGTCCTCTAGAACAATGTCCCTATGAATAGGATAAATTGAATAGAATTTGAGCTCTCAATGCCCCTACAAAGTAGGAAAATGGAGTAGATAAGTCTTGTGTTTCAAACTTGACGGTTCCCTAGGAAAGTGTAGTTTGGTGCGGGGTTATATTTGTCGTGGGTAAATGTATCTATCACGCACCAAGGTTTAATTTTGGTGTATTTGGATGAATAATTTAATAATTTTTTATTATATTAGAATTTGTTATAGATTTAACCGTCAGATTTATTATAATCAGTTGAGAAAAACTTATCTTAATAAATTATATTAAGAAAGTTATTGAGGGTTGATTTGTGATGGAAGGTTTAGATATGTTGGATAATTTTCATTTTTAGTTGATTGATACTTTCCGTTTTTACTTGATTGATATTTGTTGTTTTTATTTGATTTTGTTTTTATTTGATGGTTTAGGCCCAATCCATTGTAAACTCAATTCATCCTATAAATAGATGAGTAAGGGTGGAGGCAAGACACACAGAAATTTGAGAGTCTCGAGTAACCGTCTTGAGAGTTATATTTGAGCAAGTCATAGTGCTTGCATATTTGAGAGCTTAGAGTGAAACACTGTGAGCGTTTGAGTGACCACCATTATTGGAGAGGTTGAGTGTACCACCACATTGGTGTGTGTTTGATTCATTGTAACCGTTCTATGTTATAGTGGATTTTGATACTGACTAGGTCCCGTGAGTTTTTCCTTTTCTCACATTGAGTAAGGTTTTCTCACGTAAAACAAATTCTGATTGTCTCTCTCTCTCCCTTTTGATTTTTGTTTCTGCTTTCGCATTCAGTTTGATATTTGAGGGTCCGTGATACCCAACAGTGGTATCAAAGCCCAGGTTCAACGGGTTCTGAAGGAGAAGAGATGGAGACCAGTGGCATAACTCACGACGGAGATATGTTCAAGTTGACCACAGATAACTTCAACTATTGGAGGTCGATGATGGAGGATCATCTTATCTGCAAGGATTTATACGATCCCATAGTTCTGGAGGAGAAACCGATTGGCAAGTCGTACAGGGACTGGGAGATCCTGAGTCGTAAGGCGGTGGCCACGATCAGGAAATACATTGACAAAAGCCTCTTTGAGCACGTGTCCGAGTTCACGAACGCGTATAAGTTGTGGAACAAATTGGAGTCCATGATTCAGAAGAAGACTCCCAGGAACAAAGCACACCTGATTCGTCGCCTTGTGAAGCTTGAATACAAGGATGGCATGAGCAGGATCGAGCACCTCAACACCTACAAAGGTATTGTGAATCAATTGCCTAAAGCTAATATGAAAATTGATGATGAGATACAGGCTTTGTTGTTGCTGAGTTCGTTACCGAAAAGTTGGGATACTTTGGTGGTGACTTTGAGCAACTCGGTTCCAGAAGGAAAATTGATGATGGATGCTGTGACAGACAGCCTCCTGAATGAAGAAGCCAGGAGAAGAGAACGAGGTGTATCTAGCACGTTTGAGGCTAACGTTGCTGAGAACAGAGGAAAGACCGACTCCCGGGGTCGTGGCAAGAGCCGAGATCAAGGTGAACGAGATAGGTCCAGAGGCCGGTCAAGGCCAAAGCATGACTTGAAGTGCTTCTACTGCGGGAAGGTAGGACACAAGAAGACGGACTACAAGACTTTGCAGAATGATGAACAGAACGGCTGTGTGAAGCCGGATCAAATTGTTCCCAGAAGAAGAAGTGACCAGAGCACCACGGCGGTGGCTGCCAACCCGAATGCCGAGATATTCCTCCTCAGTGAGGAAATGTTGAATGTAGTCCATGATGATTGCACCTGGATTGTTGACTCCGGTGCCTCGTTCCACGTCACCCCACATGAGGGATTCTTCTCTGTCAACAGGAAGGGAGATTATGGTGTCGTGAAGTTGGGAAATCAGGTGACCAACAAGATTGTTGGTGTTGGTGATGTAACATTGACCACAGACACAGGGTGCCGGGTTACGCTGAGGGATGTGAGGCATGTACCTGACATGCATTTGAATTTGATCTCGGTTGGAAAACTAGATGATGCCGGGTCAGTAAATTACTTTGGAGAAAGCAGATGGAAGCTGACCAAGGGAAGCTTAGTCGTGGCCCGAGGAAAGAAAGAAGGTTCCTTGTATGTCATGCAAGGAAAGACCAGTGACGGAGAAGCCAATTCTGTCCGAGATGGATCAAGCTTGGAGCTGTGGCACAAGCGCCTCGGCCACATGAGTGAGAAAGGACTCCAGATTTTGGAGAAGAAAGAGCTATTGACCGGGTTGAAGGGTCAAGTGCTGGAGAGTTGCTCGCACTGCCTAGCTGGAAAGCAGCACCGGGTTTCATTTATGAGACCGGATCAACCCAGACGACGAAGGAAGATTCTAGACCTCGTCCATACTGACGTTTGCTCCATGTCGGAGAGATCACTTGGAGGAGCTCAGTATTTTGTCTCTTTCATTGATGACCACTCCCGCAAAGTGTGGGTTTATCTTTTGAAGACCAAGGACCAGGTTCTCCAATCATTCAAGGAATTCCACGCCATGGTGGAAAGGGAGACTGACAAGAAGTTGAAGGTGGTCAGATCTGATAACGGTGGTGAGTATCGTGGTCCCTTTGAAGCTTACTGTAGAGAAGTCGGGATCCGACTTGAGAAGACGCCCCCCAAGACTCCTCAGCTGAACGGGCTTGCTGAGAGGATGAACCGAACTATTGAAGAGAAGGTCCGAAGTATGTTATCCAACGCCAGGTTGTCGAAAGCATATTGGGGAGAGGTAGTGAGAACAACGGTGGATTTGATAAATCTCTCACCATCGAGGCCACTTGAAGGAGAAGTTCCAGAGGAAGTCTGGACTGGTCGAAGAACAACTTATGAACACCTGAGAGTGTTTGGATGCCGAGCCTTCGTGCATGTCCCTAAAGATGAAAGAGAGAAGCTGGATGCGAAGACAAAGGACTGCATATACCTCGGTTCGCCTAAAACCGAGTTTGGTTTCAGACTTTGGGATCCAATCAACAAGAAGATTGTTAGAAGCCGAGATGTAGTCTTCCATGAGGATGAGACCATCCAAGACATCTCGAAGCCCCAAGTCCGAGTTACTGTCCGAAGTGAGGAACCTGTCCCTCGTGAAAGTGCTGAAGCAGGGGGAGAAACCAATGAAGACATTGCTGAAGGCAATGAAGAAGCTGATGATGACGGGATCCGAGTTGAGAGTGAAGAACTGGGTTCTGATGAGGCTGAGGAAGAACAGCCGAGATACCCCACTAGAGAAAGGAGACCTTCTACAAGGTACCCTGATGATGAATACACCATCATTGCTGAAGATGGTGAGCCTCAGAGTTATGATGAGACCATGATGAGCTCAGAGAAAGGAGAATGGAAGAAGACCATGCAAGATGAGATGAATTCCCCGCATGAAAACCAGACTTACATGATGACGAAGCCGGTACCAGCAAGGAAATTTGAAGATTGCTGTGAAGGAGCCGGGCTGAAGAACTCGGCATGATGAAGCCGAGGTGAGAAGACCGGGTTGTTGAAGTTGAAGACCTCGGTCGCATTAGAAAAACGGAAGGGGGAGATTTGTTGGATAATTTCCGTTTTTAGTTGATTGATACTTTTCGTTTTTACTTGATTAATACTTGCTGTTTTTATTTGATTCTGTTTTTATTTGATGGCTTAGGCCCAACCCATTGTAAACCCAATTCATCCTATAAATAGATGAGTAAGGGTGGAGGCAAGACACACAGAAATTTGAGAGCCTCAAGTGACAGTCTTGAGAGTTATATTTGAGCAAGCCATAGTGCTTGCATATTTGAGAGCTTAGAGTGAAACAC
>PYAF01000093.1:833828-856524 GCA_007407185.1 Glycine tomentella | reverse complement strand
CTTTTAAAGATGTTATAGAAGACAATAAAACAATAGAAATAAAAGATATAAGAAAAATACATCATCAATTAAATTGTTCTAATATCATGTTAAATACTATATCAACACACTTAGATAGAATAGAAAATCAAAATAATGGGGCTAGTACTTCAGGAACTACACCATTAATAAGACCTATAGATAAACCTATATATAAAATAATGAATGTACCTCAAAAGGATTTAGACTCAATAAGATTAGGAAATCAAATAGAAATTAAAATAGAAGAAATTAGAAAGAATCTAAAAAAACTAAGTATAGAAAAATTTACAATAAATACTTTTCAAGAGGATGACTTAGAAATTAATAAATTAAGAAGAAATTTAAATCCCTATCCTAAACTTAGAAATTATTATTCAAGACCCATCCCAGCTGATTTTCAATATGAAGAACGTGGATATTTGAGTCAAAATGTTTACTTTGGAACATAATAGCAGAATGGAATGAGTGAACAACAAATTTTAGATTTTACTTGTCAGATGACTATGGCTGCTACAGCCTACAAAACCAAAAGAGTATCTGATAGAAATATCGCTATAGCTATAATACAAGGATTTATTGGCCAATTAAAAGGATGGTGAGATACTCTTTGTACAGAAAGTGAGAGAAATATGATATTGAATAGTGTAATCTGAAACTCAAGAACAAGATGCAGTAGCTACACTTATTTATTCTATAATCCAAAATTTTTATAGGAGATCCAAACATCTTTAAAGAAAGGGTAGGAAATCAATTTACTAATTTATATTGTCCAACTATGTCAGATTATGGATTGTATAAAGATACATTTTTATCCAAGGTAACTCTAAGAGAAGATGGTTGTGCTGGATTTTGGAAGGAAAAATTTATAGCTGGATTACCCAAACTTTTTGCTGAAAAGGTTATGATAAATCTAGAAAGATATTTCCAAAAATCAGTAACTTATGATCGGTTAACATATGGTCAAATCCATAATATTATAGTAGAAACCGGAATACAAGTTTGCACTTATTTTAAATTACAAAATAAAATGCAAAAAGAAAATATGACAAATAAACAAGAGTTAAGAACGTTTTGTTATCAATATGGAATAGAAATAATAAGAGCTCCTAGTGCCCAACATAAAAGAAATATAGGAGACCTATAAAAGAATATAAATATAAAAATAAGAAAAAATATAATAATAAATATGAAAATCAATATAGTTATAACAATAAAAAAAACCCTATAGAAAACCTTATAAAAAGAATAATAAAAATTAAAAGAAAAAAATTACTTGTTGGAAATGTGGTAAAGAAGGACGTTTTGCTAATAAATGTAAAATTCAACAAAAAAACAAATGAGTTAGAATTAAATGAGGAAATTAAACATAAATTATTAAAAATAGTAATAAATTCTGAGCTAGAAGAAGTTTATTCGGATATAGAAGAATCTGAAAATGAAGATGAAATAATATATCAAGTAGAGGATGAAACTAATAATAATTCGTCTAGTGACGCAAAAGATAATTATTGTTTAGGTCCAGAAATGTGTACATGTAAAGAATGTAAGACAATAAACATGTTAACCAAAGAACAAACTAATACTTTATTAACTATAATAGAAAAAATTAGAAGATTCTCTTTTGAGAGAAAAATTTATAAATCAACTTAACTATTTGATACAAAAAGACAAAACAAATAGGGAAGAAATAAAACCAATAGAAATGAAAGAAATTTATAATAGATTTAGAGAATCTAAACCTCAAATAACAATAAAAGATTTACAAAAAGGAAATAACAATCCTAAAAAATGAAATAAAAGAATTAAAATAAAATGATATAGCATTAGAATATAGGTTATTAGAATTAGAAGGGAAAGAAATTTTAAAAAGACGAGAAGATAATTCATAAATAGTCTATTGAAGATCAAAAAATACTTATCTTAATCTATTAAGTTTAATAATCACTCATAAATGGCATTGTCTAATAACTTTAGTAATAAAAGAAGCACAATTTGAATTCACAGCTTTAATAGACTTTGGAGCATATGTAAATTGTATACAAGCAGGATTAATGCCTACTAAGTATTATGAAAAATCTACAAAAATGATTTCCAGTGCTAATGGTACAAAAATGAATATTCAATATAATATATCAGATTTAAAAATTTGTAAAAATAAAATTTGTTATAATACTTCATTTATATTAATAAAAAATATGAATTGTGAATTAATACTTAGAACACCTTTTTTAACATTATTGTATCCTTTTCAAGTAACTGAAATAGGATTAAAGAAGTTTTGGGACAACAAATAATATTTGAATTCATAAAACCCCCAAAAAGTAGGGAATTAAATTTATTAAAAGAGTCTTCAACTAGTATAATAAATAAAAAGATAAAGCATATCAATTTTCTAAATAAAGAAATACAACTTAAGAGGATAGAGGAACAATTAAAAGAAATTAATATAAAATAAAAAAATCTAGACTAAAAGAAGAAATAAAGAAAGAAATATGTGAAACAAATCCTATAGCCTTTTGGAACAGAAAAAAATATGAAATAAGTTTACTTTATATTGACAATTTTAATGAAAAAGATATTACAACTAAGGCTAGACCTATACAAATGAATCAACAATATCTAGAATATTGTAAAAAAGAGATTAATGGATATCTTGATAAAGGATTAATTAGACCATCAAAATCTCCCTGGAGTTGCACAGGATTTTATGTCATGAAAGCCTTTGAAGTAAAGAGGGGGTACTCCAAGATTAGTAATTAATTATAAACCTCTTAATAAAGTATTAAAATAGATTAGATACTCATTACCTAATAAGAATGATTTAATAAAAAAGATTAAATAATTCATCTATCTTTTCTAAATTTGATATGAAGTCAGAATATTATCAGATTTCGGTAAGGGAGCAAGACAAGTATAAAACCACCTTTGTAGTTCCTTTCGGACATTATGAATGGAATGTAATGCCTCAAGGATTAAAAAATGCACCTAGTGAATATCAAAATATAATGAATAATATATTTTATAAATATTCAAATTTCACTATAGTATATCTAGATGATATATTAGTATTTTCTAAAACAATAAATCAACACATAGAATATTTAGAAAAAATTATTAATATAATAAAAGAAACTGGTTTAGTAGTTTCTGAAAGAAAAATAAAAATATTTGAAACAAAAATTAGATTTTTAGGATATGAAATATATCAAGGAACCATAACTCCAATTCAACAATCAATAAAATTTACTGAAAAATTTCCTGATGAAATAAAAGATAAAACTCAACTACAAAGATTTTTAGGATGTATAAATTATATAATAGACTTTATTCCCAATATAAGAATAATTTGTGCACCTTTATATGAAAGATTAATTAAAACTCTCCCTTCATGGTCAGAAGAAATGACTAGGACTGTAAGAACAATAAAGAAGATAGCTAAAAAACTTCCTTGTTTAGGAATCCCAGATTCAGATGCTTTTCTTATAGTAGAAACATATGCTTCAAATATAGGGTATGGGGAATTCTTAAGCACAAAATAGCTCAAGAGTCACCAAAACAAATTGTAAGGTATCATTCGGGTATCTGGCATCCAGCCCAACAGAAATATTCCACTGTAAAAAAGGATATACTTTCAATTGTATTATATTTACAAAAATTTCAAGATGATTTATTTAATAAAAAGTTTTTTATAAGAACTGATTGTAAAGCAGCATCTTCTGTTTTACAAAAAGATGTCAAAAATTTGATTTCCAAACATATTTTTGCCAGATGACAAGCTTTATTATCATGTTTTGATTTTGAAATTGAGCATATAAAAAGAGAAACAAATCATTTACGCGATTTTTTAACTAGAGAATTCTTACAGGGCTCAACATGAGCAGGAAAATTGAGAGTTCAGAAATCAAAATGGATAAAGATCAATAAGGTCCCCCATTAGGAACAAATAAAGAGAAGAAGTCAATATAGGCTTCGCACCTTACTGATACTTCCAGAATGGAGATTAGTCCTAATATTAAACCATATACAAATACTACTATTAGACCACATACTACTCTGGCATAAATAGTTAAAAACAATCCTATAACCCAATTTTCAAGACCACTACCACCAATAGGATCAATACCTAGGCCCTTAATATTTACCAATAAATATCAACCCCTTTAATACTTTAATACCTTAGTAGGTTCTAGAGATTTCCAAAAATCATATTCTCCTTCATCTATACCTTCTACTTTCAAAATCGATACAGAAAATGATCCTGATTACATAAAAAAGAAGAAGTTATACCCATATTAATAGCAAAAAAATCCTGGTTAAAGATAAATCCTGTTGGATTAGCCAATAAACTTTTCCCTGAAAATATCCAATACCCTGTTACCCATAAACTCAAAGATAGAACATTTTATGAGTTTATCTAGTTGATACTGATTCCATAGAAATAAAGCATAACAAAGATAAAGAAGGAGTGATTCAATTCTCCAAAATAAAAATCATAAATATTTTATCAGAACAAGATTGGGGACAACCCTTGTTTGTTCCTAAAAAGTTTTCAAGAATCTTTAATCCTTAAGAATATAATTATTATGATTATATGAATGCTTGGCATAAGATGATATATTTTAGACCTGATAAACATTCATGGTTTATTTGGTTTAAAAAAGGAATTTCATTAAAATTTCCCAAATGGTTCATCAAGTGGTTTTGGGATTTCGGTCCAACTAGGAGTCTCTTTCCACAAGAAATAGAGAATGCTTATATATTTTTCAAAGAGCAGACTACCTTTGTTCAAGGATATTAGTTCATATCGTTTATAGCCTTGCAAAGGATTACATGGATAATGACTTGGACATACACCTTCTCAAGACTAGATGAAGTTACTGATATTTGTTTATTATCAAGATAGGTTAAAGTTAAATGGTGGAAAAAATTTGATATTAACTTGGTTAGTAGAGAGAAAATTGTTAATTGGGCAAAAGTAAATAAAATCTCAAGACCTCAAGAAGATTCTCATATAGATAAAGAAGCCTTATTTTTAGCTGAAAAGAAACAAATAATGACAGAACTCGCTACAAAGAATTCCAAGAAAGATTGATAAAGATGAAGACTTTGGGAGGACCTTCCAACAATAAGTCATTAAAATTAAAAGATGAAGGAAGCAGTACTCAATCCAATCCTTATCTAAAAAATAAGGAAATGTTGGATTACTTCAACATAGAAGATTTATCCGATTAAAGGATGACAAGACAAGATAACCAATTAGAAGTGTCGACAAGAAGATGACAAAATTGTCGACAGATATTTCTACTATAAGTGTTTTTATAACTGTTGTTAGATTCTCTATATCTGAGATAAGTGCCACTTGTAAAATTTTATATGGCCAAGTAGATTGTGTAATCTTATCTTTTAGGACCAGAAATTTTTTCCTTGTAATATAAATACGTGTAGTTTTAATGAAGAAGGCACGAGTTGTTTTCAAGTCTAAAAAAATTCTCTAGATTTTAATCACTTTCTCATCTTCATCATCTGTGTACTTGTTCTTCTTCAAAATTATTTAAGTAAGTTTTATTTAAAATAGTTTATTTATGAATTCCAAAATAATTTTGTTATCTTTCATCTCATTCTTATTATTTAAGTTTATGTGATATCTCATTTTAAATAAAATTTGAATTTGGATCCTATACATTATATATATATATATATATATATATATATATTAGAAAATAGATTGTCTAGTGCTCTTCATTGGTTTATGTGGAAGAAAATTAATTATTCATCAGTCATGTATTTGGATGAAACATTTGAAGAAGATATAATAAAATACTTTGTTTATATGTTTAATACCATAACTTTTAAAATTCTTTAACATTTTATCTTTTGTTAAAATCAAGAATTTAAAATTTCACTAAAACAAATCAAAATTTTAAAATTCTTCATCTTGGTCTTCTTCTGATATTACACGTGTTCGTTCCCCTCTTAATCCATCTCCTTTACGCTTATGCATAGAGACTCCACATTATTGTCATTGTGTCTTCTGCTGTGACATTTTGGACCTTTGCCACCCTCTCCAACACCCCACCACCACCACTCTTCCCTCTATGCATGTTGGCACCACCACCATTGTGTCCTCCATTGCAACATTTGGCACTTTTCTACGATCATTGCAAGACACACTTGCAACAATTCCAAAAACAACTCAAAAGCTTTGCAACCAATGAGTTCATATTCGTTGTCCTTTGAAATGTTCACGAGCATGACAATAATATGCATATTTTGTCTATTAATGTTTCTCTTGGAAATAACAAGCAAGAAACTAGAAAACCCTTCTCAATCGTTTCTCAAAATGAAGATCATCAAACTTTTAATTTTAATTTCGAAGAGTAATTTCTCAAAACAAAGATCATAGAACTGAAGCAATCTCTACAAGCATGGAGAATCAATTGTGGAATTTTTTCTTGTGTTGTATGTGATGTGTGGCAGACAAAGAAGATGAGGAGGGAGAGAAAGACAAAAACTACCACAACAAAACCTGCATTTGTATTCAATTATTTATATTATTTCCATCCAATGAAAATACTTCAAAAATTAAATAATCCAAACCAGTTATTTCATAATTGAATGGAATTTGATTGCTTTTGAAATAAATGAAACACAATAGAAGAAGGTTGAATAATGTGTTAGTGTTTTCTTCAAGATGAAAATCTTTTCAAAGTCAGTTATGAAAGATATATTCAAAACCAAGTTGACAAAGGATAGTCCAATGTTGTTGAAACAACACAAAATAGTTTATCAAAGAACTTGTGTGTCCAAAGACGAGTTCAACAAAAAACAAGTTAAACACAAGAACAAAAGTATGAACATGTGTTTTATACTAGTTTACTCAAATTGTGAACTACATCTAATTTTCTTTCAACCTTAAAAGGATTCAACTAACCAATAACAAACTATAAGACAAGTATTATTCTCTGACACTAGTGGCTTACAAGTATTTTTAAGACCACTTCTAACACACCTTTAATCTCACCCTAAGACTAGAAAACATCCAAATATTCTTGGATCACTAAGTCATTCTAGATTTCCAAACAATAAGTTTGAATGATTACAATCAAATAACTCTCATAGAGAGAACATACAATGAAGAGCAAATTAAAAATTAAGTTTGTTAAGCAAAGAATAGACACACTAAGCACTTAGAGTTTAACCGTCCAAAGATGAAAGTTGTATTAGGTTAAAACAATAACACTTCGAGAATATCAAATTGCAAAAATTAGATTTTGTGAAACATCCATATTGATTTATAAGTATTAAGAGTATGACTATTGTGGGGATTAAAGTTGTCCAATTTTTTCATTCTTTCAAAGAGTTTGCCTTTAGTGTGATGTGTTAGGTCGGGGTAGAAAGAGAAACAAATGAGCATTGTTCATGTTGTCTCCACTACTTGTACAAAAACGATTTTTTAGAGAATATGTTGATTTTGCTTTAATCCAGCCTTATAACAATCACACTTGAAATTCAAATGATGAGATAGTTTGAAAAAGGTGAGAGGACAAATGTACATAATTTTCAGACAAAATCATTCTCATTCAAAGCACAACCAGATTGTTAATATAAATTAAAGTGTTAGTTTCTTAATTCTAGTTGGGCAATAAAAAGGTTCTAGCATATCAAATGTTGGTTTTCACAAATAGTTTTGGGCACTTGTTTAGTTATAACACATTGGACGCTAGAATTGTTTGTTAAAAAAACAAGTTGTAGAGTCCAGAAGCGCATATTGGACATATAATAATTATGAAGATAACTTATTGTAAGATAAAAGATACAATATCAAATTTGTTTTGGACGTATATGTTCTTGAAATGCTTAATAAACCTTCTTAGACTATCAAATTTTAATACTTTTATTATCATATAAACTATGAGATTTTGAGGGTTTAGACATCATTCATGTCTTTGGTTCTAATAGCTTTGAATTGAATTACTTTGCATTTCTTAACTCTCCATCCAAACACAAGGTAAGTGAATCAAGGACAATATTTTTTTAGTACTATTTACAATATACTCTATCACACTTTTTATTATAAGTTAATTTTTTTTTCAAAATTGCAAAATCGTCATTAGTGAAGTTCATTAAATAAGATGTGTGAGACCTACTAAATTTAGTAATTTTTAATAAAGTTTAATCAATAACAAAGAATGTTTTACTTGAGGTTTGTATTACATCTTTTAATTATATGAAATAGCAAAGAATATGCTAAAGAGAGGAGTGCTAGTAACACACTCTTTAACTCATTTTTCAACACATACTCTCTTTTATTGGTTAAAATGTATTGAAAACTATAAAATCAGGAGAAAAAGTCATTAAATTAAATGTGGGATGTACTAAATTTTATGATTTTCAATAAATTTCATTCATTGAAAGATCATATATTCATAAGAGTATGTTAAAAAATTTGATGCTAACATTTGTGATGATAAAGAATATGTTGGCATCATTTTTCATATTTTTCCTCTTCGAACACACTATTAGTTTTCCTTCAAATACTTTGTATGAAGCTTCAAATTAACATTACTTCTACGTGCCATCTTTAAGAAAGAGGGGAATAAATTTAAGATTTGAAAACATTACAAGAGAGAGAACATTGCCTTGTGAAGGAGCTAAGGAGGTGCATTCGCCCATGAGAATAGAGTTTGAATGAAAGATAAACATAATAATTAAAAACACAGATTCAGAAAAACAATAAAAAGAGACTTATAATAAGAAAACGTAGATTAAAGTCACATTTGTATAAGAAGATTGAAGAATACATTAGTTTGATAATCCTTTTCTTAAGGTGTCTTGAAATCAGAGAACAAGAGTTTCAAAATTGAAGTAAAACTAAAAATATTAACGTATTTCAATAAATTTCTAAATCAACTACACTAACAATTAATGTAAAGAATAACCCTTTTAAAATCAATTCTAAGTATAAACTATAATAGTCTTATAAAAAATTTCAAATGTTAAAAAAATATCATGAAATTTTTTTGGACGTGTTTGATTTAACATTAGGTTGAACAGATTCACATTCCAATGCATGTTTTATAAGAAGTAAAAATTTATAATTTTTTATTTAACCATTGTTTGGAGTTCTCTCAACAATAAATTAAGCATACACTTAATTATAATTATTGTGACACATACGTAGAAATTCTGTCCAATAAAAAAAGTATATACACACTGTTCAAGTGTTATTATTCTATTACTTCACCCAAAAATTTACAGATTAGAGTACTCTCACCTATCTACACCAAGCATTAATCACATTGAGTGACCTCTATCATCTTTAAATTAAGACTCAACTTGAGTATCACCTTTGTCAAATAGTCATTTAAATTATGTTATATTGAAGCAAGTCAATATATTATTACACACAAAGGCAGAAGCAATGCATAATTATAGCAAGCGCTTGAAAAGTTCAAATAAGAAAGAAAAAAAAGGAGAAAAATAATGTTAACTGGAAAGGTTGGGCCCAAGTGTCGAACGATGGGAATCTCATCGATAATTTGTGTTGATAATTTAAGATTAATGTCATAAGGAGGCAACATGACAATAATTTAAAAAAAAATTATTTTATGGCCAACATTCTATTCTCTTATAGTAAGATATATTTAAATAAACTCATTTTAGCTTAATAATTAGCTTTTAATTTTGTTTGTGCTATATAGTATTGAGTGTACGACATCACATTTCCAACTCTCCTACAGCTACCTACGGTTTTTTCTTTTCTTTTTTTTTTTTTTATAAAAAAAATGGTTGATACAGGACTACAAGTACTTACGGTTGCGAAACAACTTTCCTTATAATTTATAAATGCAAAATTACATTCTTTACTTGAATCCTCATCATCTTTTGAGCCACATATTGCCTTTAAAAAAAAATCTTTAGAGGCACATAAACCTATCTAAAACTTAATTTAACGTTAAGAATAACAACGATTAAGAATGAATAGCTCAAGTTTCAGATCAAATCAATACTTCATTTTTTATTATTATTTTTTAGAATCAGGCCGAATGAATACAAACCCATCCAAAATGTCGTTAGATTATTTTCTAACCAAGGAAAATATTGGCTAAAAAGTTTATGTAATTTTTTTTCACACTTCTATATAAGTTGCAGAAACTATAATCCAACAAATTAGAAGCATCCTTTTTTATAATGTTTCTTTTAACGTTTTTAATAAGAAGCTTTTTGGCAGATTAGTTTAATGTGCATTTTATAGTGATTTTGAGGTTTTGACATTATATCTCTGTCTTGTTATGTCAAGCATAACCCCACAAAGGAATTCGAGTTTAATACTTAAGCACAATCATACTTGCTCTTCAAGAAAACTGAAAGTGCGACAAAGGAATGTATATAATAATTATTATAATTATATATTTGGTTTATAGCTTTTATGTTCCTCAATTGACACAAAGTACTACATTATTTTTCTCTATTTTACGAGCGGTAGATATTTTTTTTTCTTCTCTTTTTAGCTTTTAATAGATCAATCAAAATGAAAGCCTCTGTTTTGAAAGGATGATTCTTCATTCTTAAGGATAAAATTTTCTAAAATTTTATTTGAAAATTTATTATACTCATGTTTAGTAATTATTCCGAAAGAAAAATGTTAGTAATAAATTCTTTAGCATGTGATTTTTTAATCATCCATTAAAATTTATTAAGAATCACAAAATATTTTGTAGGTCATGTTCTCTATTTAATAAGTCTTATTCAAAAAAATATTTTCTAATAAAATTTAATTAATAATAAAAATGTATTAAAAAAAGAATATTCTTAACTAGCATTTCTCTTTTGAAAAAATCATTAATTTGATTTTTCCAAAATTAAATGTGTCATAACACTTGTTCCAAAAAATTAATAATCAAATTAACGCCTTTAAAGACTTTTTTTTACGGCAACCTCTTAAAGACTTAAATCAACTTTATATTAGTCTTCTCAAAATTGTCACTAAAATAGTTTGCCAAGAATTTAATCTATCACCAAAGTAATCTTTCAAAAATCTAAAATGTCCGCATATTAGTCTTTTATGGATGATTAAACTGGTGACTTAAAAAAATTGAAAGATTAATTTAATAATATACTAATCTTTTAGTAATTAATTTTATGAATACATCTTTAAAAGCTAAAATAGTGAAAAAAATTGATTTTTTGAAAAAGAATAATGTTGTAAAGCATGTAGCTAGTATGTTTTATGACTTAAATATTTGTTTAGAAAAAGATAATCAAGGAACAAAAATACTTTTAAACTAAATAAAAATGTCTTTTCCCCCTCCTATTAAAACTGTGCATATAAATCAAACTACTATTTATTTTGTTGTAAAACTCAATTATCAGCTTTCATCGGTTCAATTCTTAATTATATCAATTCAATCACTGATTAAAATTGTTTAATGCAATAATTTTTAAGTAAAAAATATATATCAAACCACACATTGTCCGGAATCCATTTCACGTATACCACATAATAATTTTATAGAATTAAAAAATTAATTTAAATAATGTTAAGACAACTCCGATAGTTTCAGATATTAGTAGATTCAACGTGTATTAGTAGGACAATTCTTTGCAAATCGCTTTTAATTAGACTTATTATCTTGAGAGCTACACCAAAAAAATAGAAATAATATACAAAACTAAACAGTACACTTATTATCTTGAGAACTAAATATAAATATTGTTAAATTATTATTCAATTCTATTAAATAAAAGTAAATACATTTAAATAAAATTATAACATCAGATAAACATAAAAACTAAAAAATTATTATATTCTTTAACATATATTTATACTTATTTTTACAATTAAATTAAAAATAAAATTCAAATAAAGAAATCGAAAAACCTAGACTATACAATAATAGAGTTTAGTTCAGGAAGTACCTGTTACTCCAAGTATATTATGTTACTCCAAGTATATTATCTGTCCTTCGTAAAGAGTTTGCTACTTGCTGCGTTGTTATTATTCCACACTATAAGAATTTCATTTCACGTTGTCCACGTACCTATCAAATTTTCAAAAACAAAACAAAGAGATAGAATAGAGCACAAACCTTACCTCACACACATACACTACTTGTTTTTTCCACTCTCACCACCAACACCATGCCCCGCCGTCACTCGTGGCTCTCTTCGCCACCCTTACTGAGCCCTCCGCTACTTATCATTCTCTTCCCCATTGTGATCCTCACGCTCCTCTTCCTCGCCGTGCGGCCGCTCCTCTCTGCCGCCACGCGCCACCTCCGCCCGGCGTCCTCCGACGTCAAGACCAGCTGGGACTCCCTCAACATCCTCCTTGTCGTTTTCGCCATCCTATGCGGCGTCTTCGCCAGACGAAACAACGACGACGAACAGACCCCGAATAACCACGTGCACCAGCACGACGACGATGCCGTTTCGGATCGAAACGCTGCGTTTCGTCGTGTGCAGTCGGAGGGACAGTCGCAGTGGTTCGGGTTCGCAGAAGAGAGAAAGGTTTATGGTAACGATACACCTCTTAACCAGTTGCAGTCGCCGGGTACCGGGAAAAACCGCTTGAGGATGAGACGAAACAGCAGCTCTTATCCAGATCTGCGCCAGTGGGAAACTGGCGATAACCGGTACAAGTTCCGCTTCTACGACGATTTCGAAATCGACAAGCCGTTCCGCTCACCGGCTAGGGAGTACTTCCCCGCCGTCGAACACCGCAAACGGTGGCCGGAATCACTACCATCACCACAACCACAACAACATCAACATCAATATCAACAACAACAAGAACCAAAAGAAGATCAAGTTAAGGAAATTCCGGTTGATACCTTCGAAATTCGTCCTTCTCCGCCGTCGGTGAAGTCAACTTCACCACCTCCGCCACCACCACCACCTCCTCCTCCTCCGCCAGAATCTGCTCGCCGCAATACGCGACGGACGCATCGGAAAGTAGAGCGAGAGAGCGAGATAACTGTTGAGCTCGACGATCACGAATTCACGACGATCCGCTCTCCGCCACCGGCTTGTCCGACTCCGCCGCATCCTCCATCGGTGAAGACACGATCGGTGCGCAAGAGTGATCGAAAGAAGAGCACCGTGAAGAGAGAGATGGCGATGATTTGGGCTTCGGTTCTCTCCAATCAGAGAAAGAAAAAGAAGAAACAAAAGACAAAGAATAATGAAAATCACGATCAGCATTACAATGATGATGTCGATGAATTAACGAATAACACGACAGTGCCACCACCTCCACCGCCACCTCCGCCTCTGCCTTCAGTGTTTCACAGTCTATTCCGAAAAGGACTAGGCAAGAGCAAGAAAATTCACTCGGTGTCGGCGCCACCTCCGCCGCCGCCTCCTCCGCCGTCAAAGCGCAACAGCCAGATCCCTCCTCCGCCGGAGCCTCCTCGGCGGAGAAACTCCGGCCGTCCACCTCTCCCTAACAGAACAGTCACCTTCAACGACGAGACTCTAAACGCCGGCAACCAGTCGCCATTAACTCCGGTTCCACCGCCGCCGCCGCCGCCGTTTAAGATGAAGGCGATGAAGTTCGTAGTTCGTGGAGATTTCGTTAAGATACGTAGCAACCAAAGCTCGCGGTGTAGCTCTCCAGAACGCGAGGACATTATTAATGCGTCGGAAACTACAATCAATAAGGACGCCGTTACTGACGCCGTCAATGACACCGTTAACGACACCCTTATGGATTGCAACGTTTTCTGTCCCAGCCCCGATGTGAATGTGAAAGCCGCAACGTTTATTGCTCGGCTCAGGGGAGAATGGAGGCTCGAAAAGCTTAACTCGTTGAAGGAGAAAAGCAATGGCTCATTGCCTTGTAGCTTGTAAAAATACTGAGTGAAGAAGAAAAGTTGGGCTCTAATTATGGTATTTTATAGTTCAGTTATTAGAGCCTGATAAAGAATTATTCAGCGTCGTCTTGGGTTTGGGTTTGGGTTTTTTTTTCCCCACATACTTTGAGTGATTCATGGCATTTTGTTAACAAATTTGTATAGCAGGATAACTGGGTGGGTTCTAATTATGTTTTTGATGTCCCATTAGAGCCTCTAGTGACTAGTAGATTGATTTATTGGAGTACGAACTTCTGGTTTGCTATTTTGTATGTTTTCTATAATTTGCTCTGATCTATTGTTTTTGCTCTTTTTTCTAGACAAAATCTCTCTAATGCTTCTTGGTCTTGGGAGCAACTGAGATGGAGTTGTTGACTTGTAGATTTTTGTGTTTTAATAAACAACACCTATCTTGAGTCATTATGTATATAGCTGTGTGTGTTAGTTAAACCTCTAGAGAGAAAACTGACATCTATAATTTTCTCGTTACATGCTTTACTAACAATTATATATTTAAAATTTAAATTTAAAATTATTGATTAAGCGGAAACTGAAACAGTTGAATACGGATAGATAGATGCACTCATAAATGTGATTATATACACTGGATATATATTACCCAGCTGGATTTAAAAAAAGACTTTTGTCAGTTGTGTCTGTGAACATTTTCATTGGTGACTTTTTCGTGTGATGTACATAAAGAATTAAGGATCATAGAAAGAAAAAGCTTTTTTTTTTCAAGCACGTACTTAGTTTTCAGGCCTAAAGATGACCACTTTCACTTCCGTTAAGAGTCTTTTTGCTTTCGATGTCTTGGCCTTGAGCAGCCAAATATGAGCCATCCATGTCCGAATTCATGCAACCCAAACCATAGAATTTCATTGTCGAAAAATTAAAGCAAAATTCTTTTGCACAAGAAATATATTTAAATAGACCTAAAACTTTTGTTTTATGGTGCTCTACAACGGGCATAGCCACAGGCAGGCAAGCAGCACCGCTTGTTGATTATTTATTTATTAAAAAAAAAGAAAGAAAAAATGTTAAGATCACACTCTCAAGTACATCCTCTTAAAGGCACTCTCAATTATTCTGATGGTGTTTTTGCGAGATTGAGAGCGATGAAATTTGTAACAGAGACATAGTGATAGGAGTGTTGAAATCCCAATGATAAAAAAAATAAGAAAGGATTAAAATTTGCCCACTAAGATAGCTGGTTACCAAGCAACAAAATAAAGTAATAGGGGGACCTGAACCAATAGTTGATAGTGTGTTTAGGAATGTGTGCCTGAGAATGTCAGCCTAGCATCCCTCTAAAAGAACAAGGTGCAGCTTAGCTTAGCTGGTTTGAATTAAAGTATCCACATTGAAGAAGAAAAATAATAATTTGAAGGGAAAAAAATAGTATCCACAAAAGAGTTGGATATTGCTATCGGCATTATCACTTTGCTAAATGACACTACTCATGTGAGTGTATTTTATCCATATTTCAAAACTGTCCCCTCAAATATTACACAACAAAATCATATTTCCTTTGTGCAATTGGGGATGAAAAAAATATACAATGAAAATACTTTTTCTTTTGTACAAGTTTACAACATAATTATGGTTTCTTTATGTATTTTTTTCCACCCCTAATTGTACAATGGAAACATGACTCCGTTGTGTAATTTTTCATCACCCCCAAATAACACTACAAAATCATGATTTTGCTTTGTAATTTTACTTTTCGCCTCCATGGTACAATGAAATCATAATTTCGTTGTGTTATTTTTCAAAACAAAAAAATAACACAGTGAAAGTGCAATTCCATTATATTTTGGGTTGAAATAACAACATAATTGTACTTCTGGAAAAAAAAAAGACTACAATGAAAATACGATTATGTCATGATTCTCAACCCATTATACAACGAAACCATACTTCCGTTGTGTATAAAAAAAAATGCAGGGGAAGGGGAAAGGGTGGTGAGAACAATGGGGTTGGGAAGGGGTGGAAAACATATGCAGAAGGACGCTTTTGTCTATTCCCACTACTTTTCAAAAAGTGATAGTCAGACTAGCAAAAGTGATAATAGGAATATCAACTCTTAAAATTTAATTGGCCCAACCAAATCTCTAAGATAAAAGGCCCAGATCCTTATGTCAACCAATCCACAACTAAAAACCCCAGTAAAAAATGGTAGAGGACAAAAAAAGTCTCGTGCTTTCACACCCTAACTAGAAAGTCACAGGTGTTGTATTGAGTCCTGCTTCCTACACCAGTACTTTTTCTAATACACCCAACATATTTTTTTATTTTCAACTTTACCCTCATACAGATCGACAATTTGTAAGAGTCATATGGATTGTCAATCCATATGACTCATACTGATCAGCAATCCATAGGAATTATATGGATTGTCAATCCATATGACTCATACAGATCAGTAATCCATATAACTCATACGGGTCGACGATCCGTAAGAAATCGAGTGGTGTATGTCGGTATGCAACTTATGGATTTCGAAAAGGATAAAATCGATATTACACTATACATGTTGGGTGTATTAGAAAAATGGCTGGTGTAGAAAGTTAAACTGTTGTATTTTGGCTAGCTTGTTTTTTTTTGAAGAAAGACTTTTGTATTTAAGGAAGGAAGGCAAGGCCCTTACAAATATCAATACGTTTATTTGGGTAGCTAAGATCATGGTATTTCAAAAAGTTTTTGTCTCAGTCGTTTATTTGGGTGTTTTCAAAATTTATATATTAATACGTTTTAAGAACTTTCAAATAAATTAAGTAAAAGCATGGATTTGCATGCATGAAATGGAGTTAAGTGGCCAAGCTTCAACACAAATCTTTTATTTTGGGTCTATATGAATGATAGTTGGGTCTCTTAAAAAATGGTATTCTTTTATATTTTAACCTTAATTATGTAATTATCTTTTTATAAGAAAAACGTGAGATAGTGGAACACTCTAATGTTCAGATTTCGAAAAAGGATTTAAATAAGATTTTACTATAGTTTGATTTATATTGTCCTTTTATGACCTCCTTCCTTTGTTGACAACTAAGCAAGGTTCCTGCAATGACACCCTAACATGGAATAGAATGAGGCTTTCCATTACGTCATACCCTGTGACCAAAATCTTGAAAATACATAAATCTTATATCACCATTTCTTTATTTATTCCCTTTCGTTACCACGTGCTCGTACCTCCAATCGAACCACAAAAAAAAAAAATAACTATCCCAATCCAACAGTGTACATTTTACTAGTGAAATTGATACTATTTTTTATTTGTAAAGAATAGGGAGTGATTTATATATAATGACAATGATTTATATTTTTTTTTTTGTTTATATAACGTTCGAGAAGTGTGTTCTTAATTTGAAATTTACAAAATCACAATTATTTATTTATTATGCTTTATGAATTTCTATTGATCATTTCCTATGTATTTTAGAATAAATATATCGCCATATCTGATACTAGATACATATTGTATCGAATATATTAGTGGCAGAATTTGTTAGAGCGGGGGGAGCCGTGCCCCTTCCCCCTCCATTTTTGTTTCAATTGCTTATATAACTGTACTTGTTTATTCAAGATTGTCCTTCTCCCAAATTGTTTTGTTAATACTAAATTATATGTGTGAAATGTAGGTAATAAGTCCAAATTAAAAAGTCTACGTAATTTCCTTCCAATGAAAAAACAAAATGTTATAAAAAAAAGTGAACTGATTGTTTCCATGTAATTGTTTTTTCTATAGAAAATTACTTATTTAGTCTTTATAGTTGTACAAATTTTATCCAAGTATAATCATATCTTTTAATCTCTATACAAATACTTTCGGATACCTTTTGATTTCCGTCATTACAAAATAACAAGAATTTAAAGGCAAAGTTTGTATAACACTATAGACCAAAAGAGATCAGAGAGTGTTTCTAAATGAACAAAAAGGGATAAATTTTTAAGTATTAAAGATAAAATTTGTACAACTATAACGATCAATTTATATAAAAAGTAGCAACCAAATGAATAGTTTTTCCTTGTTTTTTTTTAATATTTACAGAAATTTATGCAAGATAACTATCTCTTTTAATGCTAAATTTTTTATTTTATTTTAGTGAAAGTAGAACTAGTGATTAATGTAACCTCTACACCTTTGTTGCAGACCTATACTGGCAATAAACCCATTTCAAAGGTTACCACATCTATATGATACTCACATGATGTAACAATGTAAAGGAGCATTTGGAAAATTGAGTCCTCAAGTTTAAACAACAGCTCCCTCACTGCCTTGAAAAAAATATATGGAATGATAAGAGACGATATTAAAAAGGAGATATATATATCCATTACTTGGATTGTGTATCCAGGTAGATCTTGACAAGTTATTCTTCATTCTACGTATGCTATGGGAAATTGAAATCAAAATGAAAAGTATTTTGATTACATCTTCAAATACACCATGTTCTAAGCTAAGGAGGATTAATAATCGGGAGAATGCCATTTTCTTGCCAGAAGTTATGAAATTTGCAGCTTAAATTTGCCCTCATGAATGAAACTCTTTGACCTCCCACACATTGATGACGCCTTGATGAGATTTTCAAGATGGATCTGATTATATCAATATCAATTTCCTTGTAGATTTTGAAGCAACATTTGTACGGACACAAATATGTGGCAGGGACATTACAAGCCGTAAGGATATGTGCACTAAAATTTGTTACTATCTCAAAAAGAGTCGAAACACTAAGGCACAATGAAATTACTAATTAGAGGTGAAGAGAAAACTATAGCAAGATATCATATAAGACTTTTCTACAACGTGTCTATTTGAATAAATGCACAGGGAATATGCATTAGTGTATTCCACTTCATTTGCATTTTGAGGACCATAGATCGGTAACACTGTGGGGTCATCTTATAATACCCAATAAGACTTTGTGATCCGTAAGAATCAAAGACAAGTACAAAAGAGTTTACAACAACCCACGCACCCTATTGAACCAACCAACTGAGCTACACTCCCTTGGTATACACAGTAAACTAAGATAGTATGACTAAATCGATAATTAATTCATATCATGAAATCAAGATGCCTCAAGAATAGTTGAACTACCTACCACTTTTCATCACCATCTATCACTGATCTTTTTTATTTTGAACAGGTTGCATCTCTGATTTCTTTTTCTCCTTGAGAATTACCTGCCTAGGCATCACATCTATTAGGAAGCTTCCCCCATTCCACACCGATGCAGAAATCTTCAGCAATTGGAAGACTATAGACAATTCATATGACAAGAATATGGGAACAGTCAGAGCCGTGGTTGCCACAGTGAATATGCCTTGAAGCACAATGTACATTAACAAGCGATTTTGATCCCCAAGTAAGCCGCTCAAACGCCACCAAATATTGTTTGCTTTCTGAGCTTTTTTGGAGAGTTCCCTGTGAAACAAACAGTTAAGTCAATAAAATGAGAAATGTCATAAGAATGATCAACCACCACTCTAGAACGCCTGTAGGAATGCTCACTAGTTACCTGTAGGAAGTCATGACTTCAGGATCTCTTAAAAACCGTTGTCGGCGCAAGACGTTAACAATGACAAAGTATAGAACCTGCCAGAGAATATAAACTGCTAAGGGAACCAGAAACAGCCACATCCAGAGATAGGATTTATCTTCGATGTAAGGCCATGTAGATCTTCTAGCTGTTCCCTCTGGTCGCAAGGCTTCAAAGGTTGCAGGATTCCACCATCGAATGGTAAAGAAAACCAATCCTGAAGAAAAAATCTATTGAATTAAAAGCATAACAAAAACCAAAATGGATGCAGCAAGACACATAAAGTTGACATGTTTATCACAAGTCCAGTCCAATTGTAGCATCTCTAATGTTGTGGTGTTTAAGTAGAAGTTCAAGCTATTCCACAGATAAAAACAAGTAAAAATTACATATTTTCATAATATACAGGATAAAATATAGTGATTGAATATATGGATTTAGGTGGATATTGTTCGATGAAGGGTCATTATTGATTTTATATCTAACAGATATTAAATCATACAGGCACAGATCAAGAAATGAAGACATCTGAAAATAGATGCAACTCATACAAGAAACAAAAGATATAAGACTTGGTGAATTACTACTATAGTAGAGATGAACAACAAAGAAATAAAAAAGCCTCAGCATAGAGGGTTTCTTTTTTTTCCTTTTGGGGAGGGGGGTAGCAAGTAGCAACACTGCGAGTCTATGGCATGAACAGAAGTATAAAAAAAGATCAAAATACTAATGTGTTTTGATTTGGTGTAGATGATATCAATTGAAGGTCCTTCATATTGTTTTTGCCCAAATACGAATTCCTTGATAAGCATCCATTCTGGCATCTGTAGCCTTTTTAATTTTTTTCCTTATAAAATTTAAGCATGAATTGAGTTCTACACAAATAGGATATTAAATATTCCACAAAATTGTCCACCTTTAAGATTAAAATTTATTGCCTGGAAACCTGATTTTTCTGTTATTTCACTGAAAAATCTTGCAAAAGTCGATCAAGTATGAATTCTGCTACTAAACTTTTGATTTCCATGTCTAGCAAGAAACTCTTGAATAGTAATGTTAGTTCAAACTGTCTTTTTACATGAGGATCTATCTAGGTGCAGAAAAACTAGTTGATAAACCAACACTAATGCCCAATACTACTCCAGAAACTTTTGAACTTTGAATAGAAAAATCATGAAGATAATAGAAATTGAACACAAAGCAAGATACATTTGATCAGAGATGTTCTACCATAAAATTACTATTGCATGCTAAGCAAACAACACATTTACCCAATATATATATATATATATATATATATATATATATATATATATATTTGACAATGGAAAGCATGAGTCTATAATGATCATAGAAGAAGAGTAAGATTTTTCCAAAATTTTATTATCTTGTAAAAAAAAGAGAGGACTACTGAAAAATAAAGGTATAACATACCAGGCAAAAGATGGATAAGAACACTGACAATTTTGTCAACCGAACTGAAAACTAAGCTACAACGCCAAACAATCAAAGCCCACGCTAATGGCCCCTGCAAAACAGTTCTTGAATAAGTTACAAAGTTGACAAATGAACCATTCTTTTACCAAGACATCAAATTATCAAGGATAACATGCTTACCTCAGCAAATGAAAAGCAAACCAGGAAAAGCTTTTCATTGCTTGGGTAAAAAAGGAGGTAAACCAAGAAGATTGTATTGGCATAATAGCAAAAATCCTGAAATGCATGAACAAATCACTTTACCACCTAGTTTTCATTACATAGGTTTCTACTACAGCAACACATGGAATTAATACCTATATCCTTATGATAATGAGAACATTGAGACATTGTTCCACTGACTTTAATTAGTCAAGGAATTGAAGCAGTGCTTAAATTCACAAAACATGGAATAGTTTCATGAGGAGTGTTAGCAATTCACTCTCTAACACACTCTTTAACAAAGTTGAAATTGATTAGAAAACACAAACCATGAGTGAGAGTAGCGAGAGCCACACAAAATTTACGATTTCTAATAAATTCCAACCAATAATGAGTGTATTTAAAAGAATCCATTACTACTTGCTAGCATTTCTCTAGTTTCATAGTTGCAAAAAAAACTTGAAATACAGAATTTGAGATATCATTTACCAGGAGATAGTAATGCCATTTCTTGAACCTGTAATATATCCAACGGAGAGGAACAAATACGACATAGAACAAACAATATACCAAGGGAACGGCTTGTGGCCCTGGTAAAAGAGGGTAATAAAAAAATGAAAACCAATAAAGGCATTGAAATCTGTTTAAAAAAAGAAAAAGAAAAACCAATGCATTGTGCCATATAGAATCAACTTACTTGCCCCGAAGATGAAGCAAAACCAACCAAAGCCAAGAACCCCCAAAAGATGAGTCACCTGAACATTCATAGAAAGAAAGGAAAACAAACATCAAAATCGAAGTTTTTCAATATTAACATACCCCCAAATGGCCTTAGATGATCAAAAAGAAACACATAGCTAAATTACATGAATCAGTAAGAGGGAAATATAAGGTTGGCCAAGTAGTTGGGAAAGGGAGAAGGGAGGGGAAGAGGTCGCGGCCCCAACTCACATTTGCAACAAAACTAACGTTTGCTGATAAATAAAAACATGAATCAGAAAGAAGAACAGACCCACCTTGTTGATGAACCTTTCATGCTCTTCAGCTTGTTTGGCTAACTTAACGGCTTGTTTGGACAATAACTCCTTCGTTTTCAGCCAAAACAAAAACAAACCCATGTCATGAAATTGAAAAACAGATGCAGCCATGCATGGAAATTAAATTGAAAAACCAAAAAAGACAAATTATTACACCAATTAATAACGTGTTTGGTTCCATTTTGGATGTGATTTTCAAAAGCAAATAATTATAATTTCTGCATCTCAATCAAAATTCCTTCCTTCTAGTTTCCAAAGATACTATAAATACAATTTTTTGTACGTGCTTTTTATACTATTGTTCTGTTAGAATATAAATTTCCTTTTATTACGCCAATCACCAAAGTAAAATTTCAAAATCTAATTCAAGAACAACACCAAAAAATGCATCTAAGTTTTATATAAAGAAAATGGATTGAAGGTAACGTACCTTTGACCTATCCCTGAACCTACGCTTTGCAGAGGATTCATTGTCTGCGTAGTCTGCATGGTCTTCGTTATCAGACATACTCACGTGTGTTGGATTCAGACAAAGAAAGATGAACCAGAATTCTGTGAGTGAAATATGGCCTATTGTTCTTCCATCCAACTATATATA
>PYAF01000093.1:821647-833728 GCA_007407185.1 Glycine tomentella | reverse complement strand
AAGCAAAAAAATAAATTTAATTGGTAAGGATTAGAGTTGTATCTCATAAAAATATAAATTCAAATTTGTTAACAAATTCTATTGATAGATAATTTATAATTATTTTTATAAATATTTAAAAAAACTAAAATATTTTAACTCTACTAAATTCCAAGACCCAACTCACTATATTTTTTTACCTTACCAAAAAAGAATAGCAGCAGTAAGCAATATAATAAACAAATAAACACTTATTAAGGATCAGATTTATATAATAAAAGAATGTCAATTTCATTTTCATTATTAATATAAAAACTTAATAATAAATAATCTACAAATACATCTATAAATGTTTTTAAACTTAAAATCTATTCTGATTCTAATAAATTCTCATTATTATATTAAGAAAAACAATATGGTAAGAAAAACATGAAGGCATGAACATGTGTGAATATGCCTTATAAGAAAGGAAGGAACATCTGACAAAGAAGGAGGACGATGTGATGTTGAATTCTTGATGATATTGGGGCCACACTATCAAAATGACACGCCAACTAATTTTACTAAAGTTTGCGCCATGCCTCTTATCGCAATTGCATAGGAAACTCAACTGCGATAGCATTGTTCCTTGTTCTTCCTATAAACAAACAATATCACACCCGCTTTATAGATTCGTAGAAGTTATTAGCGTGTTTGCATGGAGAATCTAATTGATTTTCGTCAAATTTAGGACTCAATCTAATTAAATTTAATCGATTCAATTTGATTTGGTTTGATTTTCAATTTTTTTTGAAACTTAACTCAACCCAACTCGTTTATGGATTATTTGATTCGGTTCGAGTCAATAGATTAACCATTTAAATTTGATTTTTTTTTTCTTAGAACACTATTTATATCATGATTCATCCAAATATCTAATATAATTAACACAATAGGATAAATAGTCATTTTTCTTCTTAAATGTGTAGAGAACTAACAAATTCGTCCCTAAAAGATAAAAATTCAAATTTTAGTTCTCGAAAGTGAAAAAAATGCGACAAATATATTCATTCGTTAATTTTTGTCTGTTACCATTAATGAAAGAGCCTAGGTGACACAGAGGGACGAAAATGTCATAAAAATGATTGTCAACATGATTGCAAAATAAATTGGATTAAAATATTAATAAATTTTCATTTTTGATCAAAACGTCATAAGTTTTCATTGGACAAATTTGTTAGATTTCAAATTTCGTTTCATTTAAGGGTAAAATGCAATTTAGAGTAAATAATCATTTTTGTCCCTGAATGTGTAGAATGCTGACAAATTCGTTCTGAGAGATGAAAATTCAAATTTTAGTTTATCCATTTACATGCATTGCAAATTTGCTACAACTATTTGTTTGTCTTCTCATATCATTGGCATATTATTAGAACATAACAGTATCATAGGATATTTTTGTCCAAATGGAAACTCACTGACATTTTGGTCCAATGGAACCTTACTAACATTTTGATCTAATCTATTCAGCAACCATGTTGGTAATTATTTTTGTGATATTTTCATCCCTCTGTGCCACGTAGGCTATTTCATTAACGGTAACAAATGAATGAATTTGTTGCACTTTTTTCACTTTTAGGGACTAAAATTTGAAATTTCATCTTTCAATGATGAATTTGCCAGTGTTCTACACATTGAGAGATGAAAATGACTATTTACACTAACACAATATTATTAAATGTCTGAAAGTAGTAAAATTGATTTATTTAATACCATTAACATAATATTCTAAAATAGACTAATACAAATTAAAACATAATATTCTTTAATGAGATTTACTATAATAGTCTGAATCACAATTATTTCCTACAAACTAATTTCTTGCAATAAACTTTGGTATAACCATATTTGTTACAACTAGATTTGTTGAAACAAATGAACAAAACATGATTCGTTAATATTATAAACATTTGCAGTTCCAACACTTAGAGTTCAATATTAATAGTATTTAAAACCAAACCAAATAACTCTAAAATTTTTGATCGGTTCAGTTCGGTTTTGATTGGATCTATAGATCTAAACCTGTGACCCAACCCGTAAATGAACAATTTTGATCGATTCGGTTCAGTTTTGACCCAAATACATAAATAACTCAACCCAAACTGTCCGGATCGATTTGGGTCAATTTGAATTCGTGGGACCCCTATAAGTTACAAGAATTGTTACGCGGAAAAATCTTACTTACAAAAGTCTTTAATTAATTTTTTTATAATATATATACACACATAAAATAAAAACATAATATTATAAGCATATATAAATTAATAAGAGCTATTTATACACTAATAATATGAAAAATTATATTATCTTTTAAGGATCAATTATTATGTAACAAAAAATTATTAATAAATAATAAATTTGTTAAATTTTATATACTTATCATTATCATTAAAGTTATTAATACTGTGATTTTTTTTTCTCTTGATAGTGTGAAATTTTTAACCCTAAAATTAAACAAAATTAATAAAGTGAAATTTTAATTTCAATAAAAATACCATAAAAATAAAACAATAACCCCTAAAAAAATTCACACACTAATTAGCAAATCTTTTATTTAAAACGAATTCATCAGTATTACTAAATATTGATTTTATAATAGATATTTAAAGTTTATAATCTATGATCTGAATTAAATTATGCATATAACTATTTTTTTTAGAGAAACATCTAACTATAGTAGTTCTGTAAAAAAAAAAAAAAAAACTAATAGTCAAAGTTTAATAAATACCACAACGCTTAGAAATTGTGGTTTGGTTTTCTATTAATATAAGTTTTACATATCAAATTGAAGTTTCCTAAATACAAAAAGGTACCAATTGATTCTTACGAGGAGCATAAAGAAATATATCTAAAAATAAATTAAAATTTTGGCACAAAAATGTTAACAAATTCAAATCATCCATTTGTATATTGACCAAAATCAATTAGAGATTACTATCAATCCCTACTAAAATTATTATTAGCCCCTATATGCAAGCAAAAAGTCCATTATATCTCCCATTTTAAATTCCTCATCTCTCCTTCTTCCCTCTACCTTTTATTTTGCCTCCCCTTCTCACCCTACTCCTTTTGCACTCTTACTCTTCTCCAACCCTTCTCCTCTCAATCTTTTCTCTCTTCTCTTCTTCCCTTCCTCTACTCCTCTCATTTCCAACCATCCTCGTTTACTTCCCAACCCAACCCAACCGCACACAACCTAACCCTTCTCCATCTCCTTCTCCAACTCATTCTGAGGTACTATTTTTTTCCGCAAGTTCGTGGCCAACCGCATCGTGATTGTATTATAAATATAACTACAATGAAATCTCGATTCTATTTATATTTGTTTTTGGGCATAAATAGGTAACAAAATGATTTCATTTTGTATTTGGACACAACGAAATCGCAATTTCATTACATTTTTTTGGGGTGTGGAAAATCGCAATAGAATTTTGATTTCATTGTAGCTCTAGAAAATAACACAATGAAATCATGACTCTGTTGTACATTCTGAAGAAATACACAGTGGAATTGTGATTCCTTTGTATGTTTTTTGTATTACTTTTAGACAAATGTAATGTTTTATTTTATTTTATTGTCTTAGTTAAATATAATTGTTTATTGTGAAGGATTATTGGCTTATTTGTCATTTTTTTCAGATGGCTTGCACGAAGCAGACATTGTATGTTGTTGGATGTGACCCCTTCCATGAAGGCCCATCACAATAAGGGGAAGATGCTACAAAGAGACATCGTAGAGTGACTATGTCGGCGTGCCAATGTCGTGTTGACGAGCGTCGGTAGCAACAGTAGCAGGCAAAGCCAAAGTTGGAGCCAGAGCCACAACCACAACCAGGGCAACTTGTTAGTAGGATCATTAGACCTGTATTTGGAAAAGGTCCAATTGATTTGCCCCCTTTTCAGACGTACATGGACTATTGTGTTGGGAACGTCTGGATCCATCAGGAGTGGCCAGAGGTGAAGGTAGTGAGCCACAATGCCTAGGTGTTATCGTACCCTACTCATCCGTAAGTCTAGGTATACATGGACCATTCGAGTTAGCAGTCCTTGTTACGGTGAGGTATCATGCCGCAAACAAGGGCTTGGTGAATGCCTTTTTAGAGAGGTGACACTAGGAGACATCTTCCTTTCATCTACATGTCGAAGAGATGACTATTACTCTAGATGATGTGTTTTGTCTGTTGCACTTGCATGTGATAGGTAGGCCCATTTATTGTGTCCCTTCATTCTCTGACATAGAGGTGGTGAAGATCCTCCTAATGAGTCACTTGGGTATTCTAACAAAGAAAAGGCTTATGTGGCAGCAAATACAGGTGTCAAGGTGAGGTTGACATGGCTGGAAGACATTTACCACCGCTATGTTGAGTTAGGCTCATATATTTGGGCTACGACAACTTAACTCTTGCACTTGATCAACAATACGATATTTACCAAGTCCTCGACTCACGTCCATGGCACCTACCCTTCAATACCTTGGCAACCTGGATGGTTGCCATGAATACGCATGAGGAGTAGTTGCATTGGTGTACCTTTACGACCATCAGATGACCTACAGATGGATGTTGTTGTTTGGTGTCCATATGAGGACCACATGGATATGAGGCCTTTCGTACAACAATCCATCTTCTCTGGCTTTGTCCGATGCGAGATTGACATGAGGCCTTATCGTTCGGAAAAGATGTTAAGGCAATTTGACCATGTCCAAACAGTTCCACACCAGCTTGTTAGAACCGAACGATCCATCCCTGGATGATCCACTACCTCTTAATTTTGATAAAAATAAATATATAAATTTATGATGATTAATGGTTTAAATATAAGTGAACAGGACCTATTAGTTGAAGCTAACGTGGCATGATCTTTCTATTCTTAGTGAGCTTCATGATCATCCACTCTTATTCACTGCAACCTTATCCTAAATCATATCCAACATCTAATGGACCTCAAAACACTCAAAGACAAATTTTTATGTTATTATTAAGTGTGGTCCACTTATTCTATTTCATAAAGAAGAATGAATTATAAATAGAATATTATGCAGGACAATATTATCTTTCCTTTATAAATGGATAACATTTGAATTTAGAATGAAGAACAAATTTGGAAATAATAGATTCAAAATCATTCTTGTTGAGGACTCCATGCATCTAATCTCTTAGAGGTTCAAGATTGACAATGATCAAAATTTGAATGCACAAGATCCCATAATGATTTGATCATCCTTCTCTTATAATAGATGCATCAAAGCTTCACTTGGTACAAGAGAACAACATTCATACATTGAGAAAGAAGAAGAAGGAAATCAAGAGAAATACTATTGAGTGAAACACAATGCTAAAATATTTTTTGATTACCTTTTTGTAATAGAAAGAACAACATTCACTTAGCAAAGTTTTTGTACTAGTTTGTATTTCATTGTAAGTTCACTACTTGAGTGATAGAATTTGGGATTCTTCAAACTGTTTGTTTGTGAAAGTCAGGAATGACTTAGTGACAAAATAATACTTGGATGTTCTTAGATTTAGGGAGAGTCGAAGGGTTATGTCAATAGTGGTCTAGAAAATACTTGTAAGTCAGGAGTGATAGGCCAAAATACTTGTTGTAATCAATCTTTGATTAGTGGAATCCTTTATTGTTTTGTAAAGGAGAGCTGGACATTGTTCGAATTGTGTGAATCAGTATAAACCAAGTTTTCTACTACTCTCTTTGAGCTTCTTTGAGTGTTCTTTAGAGTTTATTATTGACACAACGTTGCACACAAGTTTTATATTAATTATTTTTCGAGTTACTTTTTATCAATCACTGGACAACAGTCCACAAGACCTTTGTTAAAACTTAGTTATGTCATTGGACAATAGTTTTGTATTACTGGACGACAAAATTAAGAACTTGTTTTATTGGAAAATCATTTTCATTGCGAAAAGTTTTATGAGTTTATCAAACACACTATTCAACTCTCCCTTTTAGTGTGATTTATTGTATTTCACAGTCACCTCTTCGTCTTATGTATCAACTTTGTGATCGGATGTGGGAGGAGTGACAACAACATACTATTCATCTTGGTGATGATGTGTTACTTGCGGGTCCTTAGGCTTGCACCTA
This sequence comes from Glycine tomentella, assembly GCA_007407185.1. Lineage (NCBI taxonomy): Eukaryota > Viridiplantae > Streptophyta > Magnoliopsida > Fabales > Fabaceae > Glycine > Glycine tomentella. The sequence continues at coordinate 827,609 of PYAF01000093.1, read as the reverse complement.
TGACTATCTGCATTGGTTTTACAAGGTTTCTCATCCTTATATTATTCTGTCGGAGGAGGGACAACCACTATGTGGTCTTATATGTTTACTACCCATTAGAGTATAGCCACAGCTTGGGCATCACAAATATTTAAAAAAAAAAATTGGAAAAGTGAAATCATGTTTTGAAGTATGATTTCTTCATATATGAAATCGTTTTTTAAATACAACTTACCCTTTTTTGTAATTTTTTTAAAATATATCCATTTTTGTAATTAATTGAAAAATTGCACCATTTTAATATTAAAAAAAGTCTTCTTAAAGTCTTCTTTGGCATGTAAGCAAAATAAAGTGTCAATTAACTTAGACTAAATTTGACTTTATTTAGGATTGACTAATCAAGATATTTTTTTCTTGATTAGTTTATTTTAAATAAAGTCAAATTTACTTTTTGCACCATTTTTTTCTTTTTGAAAACTCAATTGGACAACAATATCCTTCATTAGGCACCCAGTGTCCTTGCGTCTCCCAGCAAACCCTAGCTGCCATCAAGCCTCACCATTGTGCCACAACACCATCGTGCACCCAACACCTCTGCACCATTTTAGGAGAATGTTGCCATTGTCAAGGACTAGAGAAAAGCCCTCAACAAAGTCATTCCCACTATTATCATTCTATGCACCATTGCCACTCACTCCATTGACATAGATGTTGCCATCATAGTCGTATAGCCATTGGGCACTTTTTTCTTGAGAAAATGATTTTTCATATTTTGAAATAGGATAAATAATCCAAAATTTATTTTGGAATAGGATCCTATTCCGGATTGGCCAGTTTGAAACAAAGGTGCCTGGTGAGAGGGGTATTTTTGTCCATTAGAGACTTTAGGAGGTGCAAGAAGCAAAAATGGAGCATGAAATAAAAGCCCAAGAGTTTTTATTACACTCTACTAGTCTGGATGTGAATCTTCATCTTAGGTTGACTTTCTCCATTTGAAGGGCAACCTAATTTTGTTATCGTTTTAGTAAATAGTAAAAAATTTATTAAACGATTATATATATATATATATATATATAAAGAGAGAGAAAGAGAGAGAGAGAAAGAAAGATTTTAAGAGTAAATTAAACTGGCACTTCTAAAGTTTTGTGAAATTATATAGATACTCTCTGTCTTTATCTATTATTACACTAATTCCCTTAGTTATTTAATATACACATACACCTCTTCATACATTACATTACCCTCCTTAATTAGTTATTCAAAAATATACATTATTACCCCCCCCCCCTTAATTGTTTGAAAAATATTATATCAGGATTCCCTAAACGCAAAGTCAATGTAAATGCTAAAAAGGCCAAGAGGATTCGTGAAATTTAACAAAACCTAGAGAGAAATTGTGTAACATATTCCCTTTTTTACATGTGTTGCCTTAACAAATGGTTTACAGTTCAACCAAAACATGTATATAATGATTTCACTCAGTACCCCCACCCATCCACCACCACAGACACACATACACCCACCCCCACCCACACACGCACGCAAGCATACACGCGCGCACATATATACTAATGTAATTAAAATATGTTACTTAAGTAAATAAGTATATTATACATATATTTTTTTGTAAAAAAATAATTATATTTTTTTACTTCATTTGGTATTTTAAAGTCACGGTTCATGCTTTCCAATTCAAGTGTTGATGTCATAATTGAAGTTATTGGACCAAGATATCTCATTGGTTTTATTTCATGTAAGACCTTTTATGTTGGGAAGGTGAATTATGACTATGGTTTTGATTTGTAAACCAAATAGCATTTTGGTTTTGGAATATTGACTTGTAAATTCCAAATATTGTTTTGTGTAGCAGGATGATATTAGATTTAACATATCTTTTATTATATTTTCTTCACTCTATTTAAGAATAATTAATTTATATATGTATACCATCATCACATAATGTGCAAGTTTAATTAGAAATGTTGTTAAGTGATTTGAACATTAACTTTAAAAATCAATTTATTGGATTGGTTATATTGTAATGTTGTCTATCTATGAATTAAGTTTGAATGAATCAATGCTATGTTTGTTTGTTTTTAATATTATGTATGGATGCTTAGATTATATAAGAGTGAATTTTTAATTTACTTATAGTAATTTTTTTAATTAATATATTTTATTGATTGATTAAATTTATACATAAGTAAAATGCAGGTAACAAGTGTGGATATAAATATATAGATATCTAACGAATATAGGGATATGTATGTAGATATGAACTCAATTACGGATATTTTTTAAACACAAATATAAAGATAAATACTATAAAATCCTATTGAATCCTACTCATTGTTGTTCTATTCAAGCCGCTGAGTAAAAGTAGTAATTAGTAAAACAAAAAAAAAAGAGATAACATCAATAATTTGTCATGCTTGCCTAATTGTTGTGGAATATTTATAATTTCAAAATTTGAATTTATAAAGATATGGTTGCTTGGTCGTATGTGTTGATTTTATGGAAGCAACTGTGAATATGACTCACAATTATTTAAAGGAGTTGGCGCAATGGCGCCTCATTTTGAAAATCGCAGATGGACCACGGTTATTATTTTTTTATTTATTTATACTACTAATTATTATTAATGTAAATATTTCATGCATTATCATTCAATTACAGACAATATATATGACTACTTTATTAAATTTAATAATAACCGCTTTAAAATCATTCTTGTGATTATATTTTATAAGTTGACAATATTGTAAAAATCTTTATATTGCAAATATATGTAAATTAAATACCTGAACTCATTATTTGTTTATTTTAACTAAAATGGAGCATTTTACAATAATTAAAAGGAAATATTCCATCAAAACAACTTGACACAGTCACCTTAACCTAATATCACTTCTAAGTTGCAACATAGATGAAAGGTAATAAGATTTAATGCTTATTGTAAACTTCCCACACGCTCCTTGTTGAAAATGGGATCAAGATATGCTAGGATTAGGCAATTCGTCCAAGTAATCGACGATGGATGACTTTTCTCAATTTTCCCTCACCATGATCAACAAATTAACCTATACCCTCTTTAATATGGCACACCTCCTAAAATCCATCACGGTGTTAAATAATTTTATGTGACATTGACTTTGAAATTAGGGTCTCCAAAAACATGTGACTAATAATTTGAAAAAGTTAACATTAAAACATTTTACATTTATGATAAAACATCTTTGTAAAAAGCTAATAAAAAATGCATTTAATTTGTCATGTATTTAACAAATTTATCTCTTCATCTATGTTAATAACGAAAAATTATTAGATTGTTCAAAATTATCATGTTATACGTGGTTCCTATCAATAATTATATGACACATGAACAATTAAAAATATATACTCATTATTAACCTAACAATAATTAATGATATTATCATTTAAATATTTAAGGAATTTTAATTTTTTTAATATTAAATTATTTACGTGTCATATATATAATTATTATTTGGGACCATGAATGACATAATAAGCCTAGACCATCTAATAATTTCTCTTCAACAACCCCTTTTTCTTATCTAAATCTCACCCCAAAATCCATAATACCCAATACTAATCCACAAACCCCGTTCTCATACCCTGTTAGTATAGTAACCCCACCACCAAGCATGTGAAGAGATTGAGATCCACTTTATTTGAACCAGCCATAGTCACTGGATCACTAGCTACTTCATCTCCATGTGTGTAACAAACATGTGTTATCATGTTGTTTCTACACAAACATACCTCAAGGTATGTGTGGTTCTCTTTGTATAATTCATCACTATTTTATGGTGTTGTCTCCCGTATCAAATAAAGTGGTAGACAGTATTATTAAGAGTTTCTCTATGTATTTTATTATGGTGCTGTGTGGTCCCTATTATTTTTTTATGGCCTCTATATTATTAGTGTTATATTTGGTTCTCCTAAACATGTTGAAAATACCTATTAAACAAAATTCCGCATCATGTGTATAGAGATCGATGAAGCAATATTAATATCATACTTGCATTATAATTACATATGTTAGCATATGATTTTTCTTGTTAGATACATGCTTCTTTAACATATGCACTTATTGTCATAGTGGTGACATTAGTTTCGATCGATGACTTATGGAAGAAGTTTGGCAGGATGAGATGATGGAGAATCAGGATATGGTTAGGGATTTGATTTCGTTATATTTTTTAATATCTAAAATAAGTGTCATAATTATCAGGAAAAATATTTAAGAACCAAACAAAACATGTAAAAAATATCACTTCGACATTTATTTATTAATTTGTACCTTTTTTAATAAATATATATACTCGTATTGCACAGGTCACGACGTCACGTGGTTCTCGCTGGAGAGAAGAGTATGCCAAAACAAAAGAATTTATAAGCCGTTAGCGTTGACAATGATCTTTTGTGAACGACAGGCCATTGCTAAACCTATATTGAGAAAACTATACACAAAAATATTTATAATTATAGCCATCAATTTCTGTAAAACTATATACAAAGATTATTAATCTACTTGTATGGTGTATTGAGTTTTTATATGATGAATGCATATATTTTAGTAATCTCAGATTGACCTTTTTCTTTAAAGGAAAAGCCCGTGTTTAAAGTTTGGTAACGACATATATAACACTACACTTGTCTTTTTCATCAGATAAGTGATGTGATCTGGTTTATGTCCAAATGTCCAAAAGGCAATTTCCAATTAAATCGTGTGCATATTTTTTTGCTAAAGAGGATACTTTTATGTTATATATATTTAAAATTTAGAATGATTGAGGAACACAACAAACACTAATACATAATAACAAAAGGGCAATAACCCACAATGTTCACCTATTGGGTAATCACACCTGAAAAAAAATATATTTAATGAAAGAATTTATGTTTAATTATTTATGTGTAAGAAAATTTTAAGTTAATAGTAATTATACATTATAAACATAATTAATCTTTGATCTAATAGGTTAAAACTAAGACATTCATAATTTCTGAATCAAGAAAAAATAATATGATCAAGAAATATGCAAGGGAAGTGATAAATACTTATTAAATTTAATGAGGATCGAGAAGAGAAAGAAGATATTGATGATTGTTTTCGTACATGGATACATACAAGTGTAGATGCAAAGTTAAGTATATTTGCACATTGAAGAGGGAATATCATATGGAAAAACAGCTAAGCCTTCTTCTACCGTATGACTATATGCCTCTAACCTTCTGCTGTAAGATATTCCCTGCTGCATTTATGCTACAATTTAATTGCTGCATTTTACTTTGTTCCATATACCATTTGCATCTTCATCTTCTGTTTTTCAATTGTAAGTAATGAGTTGCTGTTTCAGTTGCTCAATTACTTTTTCATGAACATCCAGCATTAAAGTTGGTCGGAGAGATAATAAGGTGATATAATTGGATCACTATGTAAACAAACAATTATTAGGCAAAAGAACCAAAAGGGTGTTTTTTTTAAAAATATTTACCGATAAGGTGCGCTTTCGAAAATATTTGCAAATCTGGTGCAACGGGAGGGCTTATTTACCAAAATGGTGTTGTGCAACATGCCTAATCCAGGCATGTTGCAGTGCACCAGACCCCGCCTTCCCAGTTCCTTCGCGTATTGGCTTTCTGTGCTTTTTGACTCTACTAAACTGCCATCATTCTGGTTTTTTTTTGTTTTTTAATAGATTTTTGAAGGGTGTAGGGTTTAGGGTGTTGGAAATCTTCAACAGTACCTAGCCTCTACGGGACCCCAGTTGGCTTTCTGCTGACCCCGCCAACAAGAAGGGTTGTCATCTGACTGCGAAGGATGAGCCATATCCAACATAGGGTGGGCATTTATGTTGCAGCAGCACCATTTTGGTAGATTAGGGCCCCCCGCTCCGCAGGTCCTTCATATCTTGGCTTCCGGTGTTCTCTATCTCTGCTAAACTGCCTACCATTC
>PYAF01000093.1:799881-820440 GCA_007407185.1 Glycine tomentella | reverse complement strand
TGTAACATGCCTAATTCAGGCATGTTACACAACACCAGATTTGTAAATAAGAGCCCTCCTGCACCGGATTTGCATATATTTTCGAAAACGCACCTTATTGGTAAATATTTTTTAAAAAAACACCCTTTTGGTTCTTTTGCCCAATTATTATTCTCTTCCATCATTATTTTTATAATATAATCAAATTTTTTTCTCACATATATACTCGTAGTCAAATATTAAATATGAATATTCCTTTAAGTAAAGATTTAAACTTTAATTTAGTATATTATAAGAGACTAACTCCTAATAGATCCAACTCCACTGATTCAATATTTATTCTTGGCTTCATTAAAGATTGTTCTTCCTAACTTATATTGAAATTACTTCATTTTTACTGGGTTAAACGCTGATATTTTATCTCTATTATTATTATTATTATTATTATTTAAACATTCCATGATATTATTACTTTTAGTTCAAATTTGAACCATGTGACACCATAAAAGAATACTACTTACAGATGAACCAAAAATATTAAGCATTTGATTGTCTTTATTGGTATAACATTATTTTAAAAAATAAATTATTAATAAAAATCCTTATTTACACTAATAATATAATAATTTAACTAAAATTTATTTTTTAACAATATATAACAATTTTTAATATCAACAAAATTATTTATTAACGTGATATATTATAGAGATTAAATGTTTGTGCACTATTGATGTAAAATTCTTTTATATTGAATTTTAATAAATATGATCTTTTCTATCACATTAGATACTATTATTATAATTAAATTAAAAATAATTGAAAAACCTACAAAAAAATTTGTATCCTTTTTGTCCTACGTCGTTCTACATTCACCATAACAAAACATTTAGTCATCACACTATACCATAAAAAACAAAAAATAAAAAAGACTTTTCCTATATGCTCACACTGTTCGTCCATTGCCATCAAATAGAGAGGAATTAGGATAATTTGTTTTTTGATTTTTTAATTATTTTTAATTTAATTATAATATTATTATTTGAAGTGGTTAAATATTTCATTTTAATTATCTGAGTGTAAAAGAGTTTTGCACCAATAATACATATCTTTTACTTTTTATATTATATTATTTAAATATTATTTGCATTTATAATTTATTTTTGCTACATAAATGTTATATCAATATGAATTAGCTAATGTTAAACGTGTAATATATGATATTTTGTCTTGTAGTACGAGTTTAATATTTTAATAATTATTATTAGTATAAATAAGGACGTGTTTGGTTGAAGGTGAGAGGAGAGAAATAGAGAAGAAATTATTTAAATCTCATATTTTTATATTAATTCTATTTTAATTCAGTTTCTTTTTATATTTCTATCTTTTCTATTTTCATTCTCTACACCAAATAACTCTAAGTGTTAAATCTAATGGAAGGAATTTATCTCATTAACGGATGAGTAACTTATTATATAAACTTTGTTAAAGAGATATACCCATATTTATTGCCAATAATATCTAGCTAAGATTCTCTGTTTTAAAAATATTATGAATGTCAATGAGTAAATGTAATTTGTGAAACTTCAATGTATTTGATTAAGTGGAACAAAAAAGAGTGTCACATATGATATAATAGGTGGTCAATTCAAATTTTGATTTGTCTTGATGAGATAAATATAAGTATTGATGAGATAAATATAAGTATTTATGTAAGTGTTTTTGTTTCCAAAGACATTTCTTGTTTTTATACCGGACACTAACTTCTCTCCTAAATTTTCAGAATTTTTTTTGTAATTGATAGGTTATTTTAATAGCATTTAATACTGATGTTATATTAAGTTTTAATTTTATACACTAGTGTAAAAAAGTTATATTATAGTCAATAAAAAATTATTGGTAACATAATTTTTAAATACTTATTATTATAATTTTAGAAATTATCAAACTTATCATATTTGTGAATAAATGAGAATTTACGAAATTTATGAAGATTAAAACTAATCAATGACTGTGTTGTTTAAATTTGATGGGAAGATTCAGAAAAATTATCCGCCAACCACATTTTACAATTAGGTGAGAATTCCGTATTTCTCTCAGGTGTTTTTTCCTTCAATATTCTCAATTTTTATAATTAAAAAATTGTTTAAAAATAAAAAAATCACATCAAATCTTACGTACTACAAATTTGAATGGAAAATAACCATATCAAAAAGGACATAAAAAGAAAATCCCAACAATTACGCAATTACCATTAGAATTACGAAAGGGCACAAATTAAAGCTTATAGGAACCGGTGCGTGAGATGCAAAACTATAAATAATTAAAACTACTAAGAAAATAATAATTGGGGGTTAGATACGCGCATGAATTAAATTGCACATCAAATATTTCATATACTACATATATACATTACATATAAATATTAAAATTATTTTTATTATTTGTTCAATTCTTTGGTTTCGAAAGAGGTAGCGGCAATTCCTAGAGAGAGAGAAAGAGACAAGAAAAAGAGATTGGAGAAGAAGATAACAAGCTCTGCTAAAAAAATTCGAAACTCTTGGTAAGTTTTCGTTTTAGCTTCCTTCTTCTTAGTTTCTCTCACTTTGACTTGTGACTGAAAAAATGGATTCTTTTTGGGTTACAGAGTTTCAGTTTTGAATTTGAGAAGGTGGGTGTCCATGGATTAGATTCGCAGACCTAAATTTCATTTCCAACACTACCAGGTACTCAATCTATCGACCCTTTTATTTTTTATTATGAAATTTTGCTATATAGTTTATTAATTTTATGTGTTTGATTTTTTATTTTTCAATAAAAAATTCTGGGTAGTGTTCTGTTTCATTTGAATTCACTTTATTTATTTATTTTTTTTGGGTAAAAGATGATGTTGTCGAGAATGGAGGCTGGGAAGAAGGGTGGTGGGGGTTCTAGTAACCAGAAGAAATTGTTAAAGGATGTTGAAACCATGAACAAAGCTTTGTACTTGGATAGAACCTCTTCAAGGAGTTCAATACCTAGTGCAAATTCTAGATCTAAATTGACAGGGAAACCTCAGTTGCCTGATCCCAAATCCAAGTCTAAAGCCAGTGGTGATAATAATAGTGAGAATGTTCAGAAGGATAAGAAGTCCATATGGAATTGGAGGCCACTAAGGGCCCTCTCGCACATCCGAAATAAGAGGTTCAATTGTAGTTTTTATCTTCAAGTTCATTTGATTGAGGGGTTGCCTCCGAGTTTTGATGATGCTAGCCTTGCTGTGTACTGGAAGAGGCGCGATGGGGTTCTTGTGACCCAGCCGGCCAAGGTGGTTCAGCGTGTGGCTGAATTTGAGGAGAAGTTGACCTACACTTGCTCGGTGTATGGAAGCAGGAGTGGACCTCACCATTCTGCAAAATATGAAGCAAAACATTTTTTGCTCTATGCTTCACTTCTCAGTGCGCCACAGACGGATTTGGGGAAGCACCGGGTGGATCTGACAAGGTTGCTTCCTCTCACTCTGGAGGAGCTTGAGGAGGAGAAGAGCTCGGGGAAGTGGACTACTAGTTTTCGATTAACAGGAGTGGCTAAGGGTGCTGCGATGAATGTCAGTTTTGGGTATACGGTGGTTGGTGATAATGCTAGTGCTACCAGAGACAGCCTTCCTAAAGCATTGACCTCCAGGCAGAATAGTTTTGCTCCGACTCCGACAAAGTTAGATGTTAAACCCAGACAGTTTGATGGAAGCAACAGGATGAGACGTGCCACAAGTTTTCAATACTCATCTCAAGCTGCAGATGAGGTGAAGGATCTTCATGAGGTGTTGCCATTAACTAAGTCAGCACTAGCCAGCTCAATAGATGTCTTATATACGAAAGTGGATGAAGAAAAGGCATGTAGTCCTCTGGAGCATGAGGCAGAACTTGATTCCTTCAACCTTGGGCCAATCAAGCCAGATGCCTATGCTTCTGATCTAGGAAAGGAAAGGCTTGAAGAGCATGCAACTAAGGATGAAAATACATGTCCAGTGGATGACAAACCTGAACTCTATGTATTTCAAGAAAAGCTGGAGACAGTTAAACCAGATGGCTATTCTTTACCAGATTTTGAAAACAAAAACCCCGGCCATTGTCATGATAATGATTTTTTTGTTGTTGATAAGGGCATAGAACTTTCATCAAACGAATCTGTTAAACTAGAGGAATCCATCATAAAGGCTCCTGACGATGCTTATACAGTTGATAATGCCTGTACCCTTGGTATATCAGGTATACAAATATCTTCTGAAGATAGTGTTAAACATGATTTTCTGGATGAGGCAAATGATAGTTCTAAGGATCAAGCAGTGGTAGAGGAATTTGTTAGCATAAAGGTTCCCGAGGATTCTTCTACAGTTGATACTTCCTGTACCCTTGATGTATCAGGTATACAAGTATCTTCTGAAGATAGTGTTAAACATAATTTTCTGGATGAGGAAAATGGCTTGGACACTAATGAGCTGCTAATGCAAGAACTAGAATCTGCTTTAAATAGTGTCTCGAATTTGGAGAGAGTGGGACTAGAATCTCCTAAAACTGTAGAAGCAAAATTGGAACATAAAATGACAAAGTCACATAGCTTGGATGATGTTACAGCATCTGTTGCCACTGAATTTTTAAGCATGTTAGGCTTAGACCATAGTCCAATGGGCTTGAGTTCTGAAAGCGAGCCCGAGTCTCCAAGAGAGCTACTTTTAAGACAATTTGAGAAGGAGGCTCTGAATGGGGGCTTCTCTTCTTTGTTCGATTTTGACATGAGCTATGATAATGAAGCAGATGGTGGCTATGATGCTTCTGCTGCTTCTGAGCAGTGGAACTTTTCTGAAGGTGTCATGTCATCATCCTTCTTGCAAGATGGTCTGCAGGAGGAGCATCCAGTTGAGTCTCAGGATGTGAGGAGCAAACAGAGGGCTCAAATGCTAGAAGACTTGGAAACAGAAGCCTTAATGCGTGAATGGGGTTTGAATGAGGAGGCTTTTCATCATTCTCCACCAAAAGATTTTACCGCTTTTGGAAGTCCAATTCATTTACCACCTGAAGAGCCTCCCACATTGCCTCCACTTGATGATGGGTTGGGCCCTTTTCTTCAGACAAAAGATGGGGGTTTTCTACGGTCTATGAATCCCTCAATTTTCAAGAATTCTAAAAGTGGTGGGAGCTTAATCATGCAGGTATCCAACCCTGTTGTGGTACCTGCAGAAATGGGTTCTGGGATAATGGAGGTTTTGCAGTGTTTGGCTTCAGTGGGTATTGAAAAGCTCTCAATGCAGGCAAAGGAGTTAATGCCACTGGAAGATATCACAGGGAAGACAATGCAACAAGTAGCATGGGAAGCTATGCCTGTCTTAGAGGGTGCAGAGAGGTTAGTCTATCCTGTTTGTATCACTGCTCTTGGAGTGAGATTTTAGTAGTCATTCCTAAATGTTTTACTGATTGAATTTTGCTTTGCTTTATGTAGGCAATGCCATTTGCAGCATGATCCAATAACAGGGCCAGACAGTGCTTATGTGCAAAGGGACTTGAAAGGAAGGCCATCTAAACAAAAGTCTGGCAAGTTTCGTTCAAGAACAGTGGCCAACCAAGCAGGCTCAGAGTTTGTTTCAGTAGAAGACCTTGCTCCGTTGGCTATGGATAAAATTGAAGCACTTTCAATGGAGGGTTTGAGAATCCAATCTGGGATGTCGGAAGAGGAAGCACCGTCAAACATCATTGCTCAGTCCATTGGAGATATTTCAGCTCTCCAGGGCAAGGGGGTTGATATTAGTGGGTCTCTTGGCCTGGATGGAGCTGCTGGTTTGCAGTTGATGGATGTAAATGATGGTGGTGATGGCAGTGATGGTGTTGATGGGATAATGAGTCTATCATTAACTCTTGATGAATGGATGAAGCTGGATTCTGGTGAGATTGATGATATAGATAATATCAGTGAGCACACTTCCAAACTTCTTGCAGCCCATCATGCCAACTCTTTTGACTTCATTCGTGGGAGTTCAAAGGGAGAGAAGAGACGAGGCAAAAGTAGAAGATGTGGTTTGCTAGGAAACAATTTCACCGTAGCATTAATGGTGCAACTCCGTGATCCTCTGAGAAACTATGAGCCGGTTGGATCACCAATGCTTGCTCTTATACAAGTTGAGAGAGAGTTCATGCTTCCAAAGCAAAGAATTTTCAACAGTGTGTCTGAGATTAGGAAAAGCTATGATGAGGATGACGAGAGCAAAATAGTAGCAAAAGTGGAAATGAAGGACACTGAGAAAGAGGAGAAAAGTTCTGAGGAGGACGAGGGCATTCCTCAGTTCAGAATCACCGAAGTCCATGTGGCAGGTCTAAAGCCTGAGCCTCAGAAAAAGAAGCTCTGGGGCACTTCAAGCCAGCAACAGTCTGGTTCTCGCTGGTTGCTCGCTAATGGAATGGGGAAGAGCAATAATAAGCTTTCACTAATGAAGTCAAAGGCTGCATCAAAATCTAATGCTCCAGTTACCACAAAGGGGCAACCTGGTGGTGACTCCTTGTGGAGTATATCATCTCGTATTGATGGCGCTCGAGGAAAATGGAAGGAGTTGGCAGCACTAAATCCACATATAAGAAACCCCAATGTCATTATACCAAATTGAAGTCCACAACTAAGATTTTTGTTATCTTTTGGAGTTAATTTCATCAAGCCATGTGATTTTGAGCTCCTTGTCACTGAGGAACCTGTGCTAGGGCATTGTTTGGTCTTGTTATAGCCTCAATGAAATTGGACTGAACCTTTAATTATTGCAAAGTACCAGATACAGAGAGAACATGGTGGATTTTGTGTATTTTGCTGTAGGCACATTTTTCTTTTGTAAAGTCACTTGTAACTTTTGCATGCATCTGTTGTATTTATGTCCTCTGGAAGCAGTGTTTGTATGTTACATGGGGTAAATTATATTGCAGTCCACAAATAGGGGACTATTCTTGCAGAAAATGTTAATTATATTGCAAGTGCAAATTTAAGCTGCACACCTGTGGTCTCATCCATTTGATAAAATGTTTGCTGTTTGGTTGATTTTGAAAACCCATTATGTATGCCTAGTTGGTTTTGAAAACTATTCTCAAATGTTAATCCTCGTTGTCTTCTAATTTTAGAGGTGTTATATTTTGATTTATTTTAATAGAAATGGAACTTTGACATTGTATCAATGTGTAAAGTAATCAGTAATTAATTTTAAATATCATATTGATTTTAGTATTTAAAGTTAAAATTATTAGTATACATTCAAATCTAATCATCAATAATGTCAATTGTCAAGAATCACAGAAAGAAGGAAAATATATTTCAAAAGGTTTATATTAAAATTAAATTCAAATGTTACACAAATTCATCTCTTATCTGGTAAAATATACTATTTTCATTTTTTAGTTCTGGTAAGATATAATTGTTTATAATTCTTGTAATGTGTAAATCTTGTCATTGCAAGAAAAGTAAACGATTGCATGACTTTATGATTCATGGAAACCTCAAGTTAATGTTTATATGGCAATGTCAAATGGAATCGTGTAAGCGTTTTTCTATCAGAGACTGACTAGAAAAACAAAAAGTTAATGGTTTGGAGTTTGGACATCACAGAAATTCTAAAAAAATAAATGGATCAAAAGCAAAAATTTATATATATTTCCTCAAATAAAAAAGGCATTTAACTATTTGAATATCTTTCAAGAGAGGAGAACATATAAAATTTATATGATAAATAGTCATTTGCATCCATGAATATGTAAAGCGCTGAAAAATTAGTTTTCGAAAGATGAAAATTCAATTTTTTTCCCTGAAAATGGAAAAAGAGCGACAAATTCATCCCTCCTTTAACTTTTGTAAGTTACCGTTAATTGAAAGAGCCTACATGGTGTATTCAGGGACGAATTTATCAGCTCTATCCAAAATATAATTTAATTTTCATATTTTCCCTTTTTTAATCATTGTAAGCATAAAATTATAATAAACACTTAAAAATTAGGAAAATAAATATAAGTTAAAACAAACACAATAATAAGTATAATATTGATTAATAAACATAATTTGTTTGTTGTTCTAAAATTTCTATTGTAACAATGTTAGATAATGAAAAAATCAAGTTGGGTCTCATTTTTTTTTAAGAATTAACTTGTTTGAGTGTCATATTTTGGGTAAGATACTATCACAATAGAAATTTCAAAACAAAAATGCAAGACTCAAACAAATTAAAATGCACATTCATTAAATTAATCCTTACAAAAAAATGAAACCCAATTTTGTCATTATGTAATGTTGTTACAATAGAAATTTCATAGCAGCAAATAAATTTTTCAATTAACGATAACAAACAGAAGTTAGATAGGAGATATATTTGTCACACTTTTTTTCACTTTCAAGGACAAAATTTTGAATTTTCATCTTTCGGAGATGAATTTATCAACACTCTACAGATTCAAAACTAAAAATGACATTTATCCTAATTTATATTAAAAATAAAGAACACAAACCTACTTAAATATTGCGTGTATGGAAATAGTACCTATAATTTATATGACTTTTAGTTACGCCTAACCATAGAAAGAAATTGGCAAACACAACAAAGTAATCAAGTTAGCTACTTCTAATATTCACTCATGTTTCTCCTTTCTTTGGTTCATTAAAATCTGTTGTAAGAACTGAACTAGACCTGGTTGAAATGGTTCTACTATGAACTGAACGATGACAATTCCGTCATGTTATTCGAATTGGTGTAAGGATGCTGGATCAGATAAGAGCAGCGTTGTTTAAACCAGTTCGAATCAAGAAAAACTTTAAAAGCTTAATTCCACTTTTGATTCCTTAATTATTATAACTGTACACTTTCGGTCTTCTAATCAAATATATATATATATATATATATATATATATATATATATATATATATACAGAGAGAATTTTGATTCTCTTTGTGACAATCCAAAATTATTCTCGTAAAAAATATTTTATTTTAATATTTAATCAATTCTATTAGGGCTATTCATAATTCATTATCACCTGTAATTAATAATTGATTATTATAATTAATTGTTATAATTCAATGAAACTAAATTATTAGCAAAAAAATAATGTTGCCTATGAACTCTAAGTCATATATATAGTATGTTATAATTGATTTTTTTAATATATAAAAATATTATATAATTGATTGTTTATATCTTAATATTATTTTTGAGTTAATTATTTTAAAATACTTGTATATTTGTAATTATAACATGCTGAAGAGTATGTATAGCTATATATTTTTAATAAAGAGTTTAACAAATATTAAAAAAATACAAGTAAATATTATTCTGCACAATTTAGTTTACCAAATATATTCCGCAAAATGAATACAAGCTGAAGAGTATGTATAGCTATATATTTTAATACAGAGTTTAATAAATATTAATTATTTAGAAATACTGATATATATTTATTACATTTACACTACTAGAAATAGGCCTTTCAACGACGCGCAAGCTATGACGGTTCTTTCATAACTGTCTTTGTATGTCAGGCGGTGGCAATTTTGCAAATAAACGGATGTTTACAAGGACGGCTGACAAAAAACCGTCGTAGAAACTCCATAAAGAAGACGGTTATATAAAGACCGTCTTCGTTGTTGCTTATTTCAAAGTCGGTTTTTTTAAAACCGTCTTTGTTTTATTTCTTTTTTATTATATATTCCTTCTTTTTATCGATCTCTCTCGCGCCTTAAGGAAGATTTTAAATTTTAATTACTTTCCCTAACTTCTCTCATCTCTCTCACCCTTGCTCTCCGTGTTGTAGTGACTCCCGTCCACTGTTGCCATTGTCGAACCCACCGTTGTCGTCAAACCCAACTTTGCTCTCACTCACCTCCAATGCCGCGACATCGAGCTCATCGCCTCTGATAACTTCACCTCCTTCACAGTGTTGTGTTATTTTTACCGATTCGGGGAGTGTCCCTCTCAGTGTTGTGTTTCACTTCCCTTCTTCTTCTTCTTCTTCTTCTTCTTATTTTTCTTCTTCTTCTTCTTTCTATTTTTCTTCTGCTGCATCCACAAATCAAAACCCCCCTTTTCCAACCCAATTTTCACCATAAACCCTATATTCACCGGACCCACCAACCAAGCTCGAACCCAATTTCTTTTTTATCATGTTCTCCTCCCTAACAACTTCTTCTAGAGGAGTAGAGGACTTTGGACTAACATTAGTTATGTTCTGTTTGCTTGATCCTTGTGTGTTGAATGGTAGATAATATGGGATGAAGTTGGAGAGTCTGATTCTCAAAGGGATGCAATGTTGCGGGAAATTGAACACAAGTGTCTGGATTTGTATAGAAAAGAAGCGGATGAAGCCAAACTGTGTAAAGCACAAATTCAGCAAGAAATTGTTGATTATGTGGCAGAGATTGCTGGCATCTGTGCAGCAATGGGTGAACAACCATTGCATGTAAGTCTTGTTGGAATTCCAGAATTAAGTGAATTAGCTATTTTTATTCTTGGCCACAGGGAGATTTTACAGTTGACAAACTTTTATTGGTGTGTCCTCAGTTTGATCCAAAATCTTGTGGAAGCTTGAAGAAAGCACGTGAAATAGTTGTTTCACAAATTGAGGAGATGCGCAAGCTGAAAACCGAAAGGAAGAAGCAGTTTTCAGAAGTCTTATATCACTTGAAGAATATTTCTAATGAGCTTTATGGCTCCATGGTGGCTAATGCATATTTAGAAGAGAACAACCTGTCTTTGAAAAGACTAGAGGAATTACAGAAGCAGTTACTTCAATTACAAAATGAAAAGGTGATTTCTGTCTTTAATCCTATATTATTTTTTTTCTAAACTTTTGGTAGACAGAAACGCATATTGTTCATGATGTGTTCAGGAATGTTGCAATGTAGTGTGACTTGTTGTTAATGCTTGAGTAGATATGGATGAAAAAGTGATATTTTGTTTTCTTCTAGACATATTCTTACAATCTTACCCTAAGAAAGAATAACTTCCATAGGTTAATATCTCTATGATTTTCTTGAGTTATTGCAGGCCAGTCGACTGAAGCAGGTGTCTGACCAACTGAACACTCTCAATTCATTGTGCCTGGTCCTTGGTTTGGATGTCAAAGACAAAATTTGTGAGATTTGCCCCACTATGGTTAATTCCACTATGACAAAAGATGTCAGTGACAATACAATAAAGAATTTGACATCTGAAATACAAAGTTTGAGAGAGGTTAAAATACATAGAATGCAGAAGGTCAGCATTCTTGTTCTTGTTCTTCGTCTTGTGAAATACAGTTTTATTTCATGTACCATTTCTCACTTTACATGCCTGCCTCAGCTTCAAAGTTTTGCAGCTGCGCTATTAGAGATGTGGGATTTGATGGATACACCAATGGAGGAACAGCAGAAATTTCACCATGTGACCCGTAAAATTGCTGCTTTGGAATCTGAATTTACTGAGTCTAAAATACTTTCAATTGACTCCGTTGTTTACGTGAGTTTTGTAGTCTTTGACTACAGTCTTGGTTCTGTTCTTCCCTTTCTCCTAAATTGAATTTGCCTCACAGTTTGCAGTATTTATTGTAATTAACTGGATGAGTTTTACTCCTTGCAGCTTGAGAAGGAAGTTGAAAGGCTTCAAGTACTTAAATCAACCAAAATGAAAGAACTTTTACGGAAAAAGAAGTTGGAGTTAGAGGAAATATGCAGAAAAACACATCTGACTACACAAACAGTTTTTCAAAGCCAACATTCACTTGAGCTTCTAGACTATCGTAAGATTTTCCATAAGTTTTTGAAGATTGATGTTCATTAAATCATTCTTCATTTATTGTATAATGATTCCACAGTATGTGCAATCTTAATTTAAAGCCTTTAAGGATGCATGTTAACTAACCAAGGCATAGGCCAGACACAAGATCGTCGGGTGATAAATAGTCACAAGATCGTCTGGTGTTAAATGGTCATGACCAGAAGAACAATGATATGGCTATTAATTAAAATTTCTTCCATTCTGTCATATGCTATTCATAGGATTACTTTAATTTTTTTTATTTTTAAGTATTTTACCAGTTTGTTGTTGTTTAACAAAATGTGTCATGCATGTCACTAGTTGTTCTATCATCCACTTTGATAATCACCCTGCAGATCAAATTGAGCACCTAATAACTAAGACAAAAGAAGAAGCTCTTAGCAGGAAAGAAATCCTTGAAAAGGTTGAGAAGTGGTTGGTTGCATGTCAAGAAGAAAGCTGGCTGGAGGAGTACAATAGGGTGATCCGGTGTTTCTATTGACATTATTGGATATTTCCTTCTTTTTTTTGGCTTTAATTTTTTAATTACTGCGGTTTTTTAGGATGATAATCGTTATAATGCTGGAAAAGGTGCACATCTTACCTTAAAACGTGCTGAGAAGGCCCGTGCATTGTTAAGCAAAATTCCTGGTGAGTATCCCTTTAACATAATTAGTTCCTAAAATATGCTACTATCAATTTGCAGTGGCCTCTGGAATTTGGTTCTAGTTTTACCTTTCAAAATTTGATAGGTGTAGTACCTAACAGCAACTGGATGTGGCCACACCCCATAAAGCTCAAAGTAGAGAAGGGGGTTGTCATAGAAAAACATTGTGTAATTGATTGAATAAGATGGAGATACAAAGAGCCCATTGTATATTTATAACAAGAGAAGAAGGTAGTTGTGCATACACTTTATAACTAAATGGATAGGAACCTAACAAACTCAATAGAACACAACTATTGTCGACTAATACACGGATGATTTAGTTACGAGTATTGCTAAACTAACTTAACTCTAGTTTCTATTATTATGATAAGCTAGATTTGGATTAAATATTGACATGTGACATGGTGAAGTACTGAAGTCAGCGTATTAGTTGTATTCGGTTGTTTGTCTATTTTTAGCTGCATTATTCTTCTAGTAGTGATAATGCAAAGGAGTACCATACACCAAGAGGAGTTAAACTTTTAGTGTGTGAATTGTGGGCCTCGTCTTCATTTTCTCCTTTCTTTTAATTTGTATGTTATTGAAACAGGGATTGTAGAGACAATAATTTTAAAAGTTAAAGCATGGGAGAAAGAAAGAGGACAAGAGTTAATGTATGATGGAGTACGTAATTTTAACAAAATCATATGTGCAACTTCTATGAATTAGCCTACTAGATTTTATGAAATTTTGCTTAGGTAGACTTTCTCTTGGAAAACTATGTCCAAAGTATCACATTGGATACATTTTATAGCTTTTAATGAATTGTTTTTATCATGGATGTGGGTTTAGAGTCGGCTACTTTCCATTCTTGAAGACTACAACACCTTAAGGCAAGAGAAAGAGAATGAAAGGCAAAGGCAGAGGGTATGAACTATGAAGCAAAACATTCTTGTAGTTAAATACATAGTAGATGGCATGGAATTTTCTTTTAGACATTTCTCTTGTTTCTACTTATTAATTGTATTTGTTTTCATATTAACTTTAGGATCAAAAGAAACTTCAGGGACAACTGATGGCCGAGCATGAAACACTTTTCGGTTCAAACAGAAACAAATATTCTTTAGATAATAATCATTTTGCAATATCATTATGTGTCTTCGGTTTTTTTAATAAAAAAATACTAAAAGAATATCATAAGAATCAATATTGTCTCTGTGATTCTGTCACTCTATGTTTTAGATGAAAAGAATATAACTAGTTGTAATTACTTGTTAAACACAATTCAACTCTCACCTAATTTTCATTTAATAGTTAGCTTTTCAGTTGGTCTCAATTCTCATACCTTACACCCGGCCAATCAAGTTACGGATTTGCCAGCAAATTATGTCTATACTGTGTAGGGTCATTTGAAGATTTTCGAGTTTATTTATTCTTTTCTGTATGGTGCTATCTTAGTTCCTTTGAATGAAGATGTATTTGTTTGTTAGCCACATGTTGAGGTAGCATATCAAAGGTAACTGAGTTAAATTGTTGTTGTACCCAGATTAAAGCCTTCTAATGGAGATAATTTTATATAGACAGCGCTTGTCCCATCCATCCAACTTTACTACTTTGGTAGTAAATGCAACAAAATTATTTTCGTGAGTGGTTTACTTTGATGTTTGATTGATATTTATGGTTAAAACAAGAAGGAATGGTAGAATATATTGGAATGTTAAAGGTGAAAGTGATCAAAGGCACAGATTTAGCTATCAGAGATATGATGACAAGTGATCCATATGTTATCTTGAAACTTGGCCAACAGGTTGGTTGTTCTCAATTCTCACTTCTCATTAGCATATATATTCTTGGGAACACTACTCTTAGAACTACGACTATTGAATGCATGTTAAACTCAACATTTCAGTGCCTGCTCTAGTTCGTCAATGGTAATGTACCTGATTATCTTTCTTGACATGACTAAAGCATGTGAACTACTGCATTTTTTGCTTGTGTATTTTAAAGCCTTCTTAATGGTGGTCTGAAGAATAAAGTGAATACTTTACTTAAACAGTGATGCTTTGTCAGCCAGTGCTTTTAGGATTTGAGAATAAGTGCTTATTGAATTGAAACTTAATCAGATTTTGTAATTGTATGGTTTTGTGAAAGGAAAACAATTTTGTTTTCACTTCAGTTTTGCTATGGTGTTATCTATGAGTGCTACCAATTTTGTTCTGCCACTGTACTAATTAAATGTTCTGGCAGCTGCATTTACAGTCTTTTGGCAAGCTCAGGACTGAATTCCTTCCTAAAATTGTTGAAAATGCTGTCACAATAGTTAAATTAATTAAAACTGAAAGGTTATTGCAAACATGGTTGCTGATAAGAATGATAAGAATATTAATATTCTTATCTATAGCAATTCACTATCTAAAATGGTGGATACAGAATTACATAATGTTACATGGAAAGTGTAATGCTACCATAACTCTTAATACATTGAAACCTGTACCTGTTCGTCTGCAAAATGAAAAAGACAGTATAGTCAAAGCTAACCATGAAAGAATTAAATAGAAAATAATTATCAGATAACCCAATTTAGTGGTCTGAAGTTAGAACAGCTTGTACCAAGTACTTCTCTGTGTTTTTTCCCCTTCCCTGACTGCTGCACACATAAAGAAAGGGAAAAAGAAAAAATAAAACAAAAGGGAAAAAAAGAAAGAAAGAAAAGATGCTGACTGCTACACACATTTCATCAAGTTTCCATCCTAATCTCCAAATGTGTAAGATGTTTTTTCAATCTAGGGGTGCTACAATAAGTGTTGCAGTTCTAATGTTTTATGCTAATTGTATGATTTCTTTTGATTTGGAGCTGTTTCAGTAAAGATTAATGTGCTTCTCTATGCTCCACCTTTACTACTCCTCATGCTGAAGGTAATTTGAAAATCTGTGACTCGAGCTCATTTGAAAATCTGTTATTTTTTAATTTCATTTACAAGACTAAAAGCCCATGACCACCCAATGAGATTCTAGGTGCATCAGCACTCTTATCAAAGTCCAGAATAAAATCTTCATTATTGTTGAGCCCTTCACCTCCCACCTTATATTTGCTTTGTTTCCTGTTTTCTGGGGCAGGGGAGTCAACCAATTCAAAAGGAATCAATATGCAATCATCACCATGAATGAAAAATTCCAGATGTATGGGTGGAGTCTCCACAGTTATCTCTCTAGTGCAATCAACTTTAGTAGTGGATTTCTCACAAGCTTGATCATCATCAACAGCAACAACATCATCACCATCATTATCCTTAGTGTTAGGGACATTCAAACTTTCCTCTTCAATTGCTTTTGAAGGACTTGGATGGGTGGAAAAAAAGTAAAGGCATATCTTCTATATTACTTTGTAATTTGATAATCTTTCACTTATAATTATACAAGTTTTACTTTTTGTAAATTCATTTTTGCAATATATGATTGCATTAGTCTTATATGATTGCATTAGTCTTTGTTTATGTTGAATGAGTTGTATATGCATTAGTTAATAAGTGTTTCCAGGCTGTTCAGCTTGTTTTTTTATTTATTTATTTATTATAGAATGAAATTATGACAATGTGATGTATTTCTTAAATTTATTTGGTAGTAATAATATAAATAAATTTTAATTTCCGTAAACATTCGAAAAAAAAACAAAAACAAAATAGGGAAACAAAGACGATTTTCATGATAATCGTCTATAACAGGTGGCCTACAAAGACGGTTTTGGGAAAACCGTCTTCTTTTCATTTAATTTAAATTAAAAAAAATAAAATAAAGGGAAACAGAGACGGTTTTCATAAAAACCGTCTTTGAATGGTGGCCTACAAAGACGATTTTGAGGAAACCGTCTTCTTTTCATTTATTTTAAAATAAAAAAAATTCAAATAAAGGGAAACAAAGACGGTTTTTATCAAAATCGTCTTTGAATGTGGCCTACAAAGACGGTTATGAGGAAATCGTCTTCTTTTCATTTATTTTAAAATAAAAAAAAATTCAAATAAAGGGAAACAAAGACGGTTTTTACCAAAATCGTCTTTGAATGTGGCCTGCAAAGACGGTTTTGGAAAAACCGTCTTCTTTTCATTTAATTTAAATAAAAAGAATTTAAAATAAAGGGAAACAAAACCATCTTTGAATGTGGCCTACAAAGACGGTTTTGGGAAAACAGTCTTCTTTTCATTTAATTTAAATAAAAAAATTTAAAATAAAGGGAAACAAAGACGGTTTTTGGTAAAAACCGTCTTTGAGAGGTGGCCTACAAAGACGGTTTTGGAAAAACCGTCTTCTTTTCATTTATTTTAAAATAAAAAAAATTCAAATAAAGGGAAACAAAGACGGTTTTTACCAAAACCGTCTTTAAATGATGGCCTACGAAGACGATTTTGAGAAAACCGTCTTCTTTTCATTTATTTTAAAATAAAAAAATTTAAAATGAAGGGAAACAAAGACGGTTACTGAAAAATCGTCTTTGAAAGTGCACAAACAAAGACGGTTTTTCCAGAACCGTCTTTGTATCTATTTTTAAAAAAATAAAAAAATTTACAAATACGATTTTTAGAACCGTCGTCGAAAGTGTCAACTTACAACGACACCCGCAACAAAGACGGTTCGAGAACCGTCGTCGTTTGGGCTCTAGAACTGTCGTCGTTTCCAACGTCTGTAGTAGTGTTAAATATTTTTGTATGACATTCTTTTATAGTGATGTAAAATGTTATTTCTCTGTGAAAAACCAAAATTAAATTTAAGAATAGGTTATTATTAAACATTTGGCATAAAAATATTCTTATTTCTATTTTAAATATATAAACTATCAATATAATTATATAAATAATAAGGATATGCATGGGCGTTATATATCAAATTTTAAAGATATAAACTATCAATACAAATAATAATTGATTGATTAATTTAACTATTAACAATAATATTTTTGCCTAAAATATTACATAATTGATTGATTACTTCTAATATTATAATTGTTTCCCTTTTTTATCACTGCCTAAAATATTATATAATTGATTGATTACTTCTAATATTATAATTGTTTCCCTTTTTTATAATTGTCTAAAATATTATATAATTGACCGATTATCACTATAATTACTTTCATTTTTAAATATATAAACTGTCAATATAAATCTAAAATCAACCTTTTAATTGATTAATCAAAAATATATAATTGATTGATTACCTCTAATATTATTATTATTTTCATTTTTAAAGATGTGAACTATCAATATAAATAATGAGGACATCCATGTACTCTATACCAATTTTGCGTTTAGTACCAATTGAGCACTAAGTTTGTCATCCATGTACTCTATGCCAATTTTTCGTTTAGTACCAATTGAGCACTAAGTTTGTCCCTATATCATGTCTCTCAATTTTGACTTAATTGTGTAAAGACAAATATTACAAGAAGGAAAATTGAATTGTGATTTTAGCGAATTTTTAAATTTTTTTGTTATCCAACAAAGTTTTGCGTCTCAAAAGGAAACTTTATAAAACAAATAATAGATTTTATGAAAAACACACACAATGAAAAAACAAGTTTGTAAAACACAATATTTTCAAAAGCTTAAAAATCAATTCAAACCCTGAGTCGGTTAAAAGAGCAAAAAAGAAAGCAAGAGAATATAAGACACA
The DNA here is from genome assembly GCA_007407185.1 of Glycine tomentella. Classification (NCBI taxonomy): domain Eukaryota; kingdom Viridiplantae; phylum Streptophyta; class Magnoliopsida; order Fabales; family Fabaceae; genus Glycine; species Glycine tomentella. The sequence goes on along the minus strand of PYAF01000093.1, from coordinate 802,371 downwards.
TGAAGTTATATTGATTCCTTTCTATCACTAAGACTACATTTAGTTTTTGGCAAAACACCAAGTTCCACTAACTTCTCACAAGTTACAAGTATTGTGTTGCGACCACTTCTGTCTCTACAAATCAAGCTCTACTTCAAGCTTGATTAATATCTAGTATTCTTTGTCCTAGCAAGTCACTAATGGCTCTAAACAAATCAAAATAGATTTGCGATTGAAGTTTGCTCAGAGACTAAATCTAGAATTGTCTTATAGACGGATATACAAATCAATGCTTAGTCTTTTTCTCTCAATGTGTTCAAGGTGTTTTGAGAACTTTTTCTAATTTTACAAGAATATACAAAAAAATAATTGTAGAAAGAATGAGGTATGTCTTTTGCCCAAGATGCTTATTTTAGTCTTCAGTATTTCTGGTTTATATAGGTCTCATCTTCAAGTATTCATTGTCGCACAATGGGTAGATATCTTCACTTGATCTTCGTATGATGAAAATGACAGTTGAGAGCATTTAATGTATCCATTCCTCAACGCTTGAGTATTAGAGGATTGTAGCATGTAGTGAATTCTTTGTGTCAAAACAGGTCCTACATAGCAAAGCTCTTTTTTTTTTTTTTATGGTGATTGAAGAGTTCCAGATTTTAACATCATTTATTCTTCATAGGATTTGAAATATCCTAGAAGAATGTTTCTGCAAAGAATATCTCAGACACAATATTAAATGAGGTTTTAAATGTCATCTCACATGTTGTATCAGATCATGACTTCATTTTTCTATCATCTAAAACATCATATTCAATTTTTTTTAATGCATGTTCTAATAAACATCAAATATAAATTATCAGACACACAACACACAGTTTTTAACCTTTGTATTTGTTTACATCTGATCAAAATGATTAAGGGTCCTTATTCGTTTTAAGATGTAAATATCTTTGACTCAACAAATTGCAAATGTGAACATGAAAAACAATAGAAAAATATGGAAATTTCAAATTACAATTCTTTGTCTCCGGAGATTCCCCAATTTACCTCTTTAGGTTGATCTATACCATACTGTAGTCTCTTAAGGTGATATACACTAGCTAGGATTTTATCGAAATGGTCATCATGGATGAAAATGTATGTCTTAAACCAATTTTTTCACATAATTTTATGAATTCGAAGTATTCATACATGCTAATTTCCTTTTATACAGATAGAAAAGATTCAATGTACAATTTGGAGTACTTAGGTTGAAAATTTTGAAACACTTAAGGAAAGGAACTTGCTATGAGATTGGAAATCTAACGATGGCGTTGAACAATTATAAACACAAGGTCACCAATCATCAATATCATCTATATTTTAAGTCTTACCTCTGTAAGGGCGATTGTTAATTCATCTATTTCGTTTTTTGGGTTTACCTTCGCACCTTATACATATATTTTTGAAGCAAGATCTTAGGATGTATGTTTAGTTGGTAATATATCAAAACCATTTTTAATTAACTAACTAACTAACAATTTTCTTTCATTTTTTATTTAGCAAAGGAACTATTGTTAAGTATCATTTCAATATCATTCTTATATTACTTTGTTTATTTGTAGACGTTATTGGACTAATTGTTGTTAGAGGAGAATTAGTTCAATAAAAGTGAGATGGAAAAACTACTTCATATATTGTCGTCAAATTAGACATGCTTGTGTGAGTCTTTTTGTTGTTACAAATTTCTTTTAATATTTAAAGTTATTACAATTTAAATTTGTATTTTTAAACAATGTAATATTCTATGGGCAGGGAAGGAGAAAAGTTTAGATGCACTCTATGGGAGGATTATGCCCATCAGTTGCTAGAATTTATTGATCAAGATCTAGATACACCTGTAGTATTGAATTTGCAATTAGGAAAAATGAGATATACCTGAAGTGTTGAATTTGTAATTAGTAAATTGTTCAAAGGTAACTCTTTATCATAGCCATCATATTTTTTTTTATCTATTATATTATATAAAAGAAGGTTTTATAAATGTGGAATAATGTCATGTGATAACACCATATTCATTCCATCCAAAATAATAAATATATTAATAAATACAATCAATATCATTTTTATTCATTAATAATAGCTATTAATTTTATATAGTTACCTTAATTATAATATATTTGTTTCAACTGAAAAATACCTTGCAACTAAGTTTTTACACTAACTATATGAATTCAATTTTTATTTTATTTTCTTATATAAGTTTTATTTGGTGTATATTTTAGCTCAACAATAATATGATATTATTGTATACTTGATAATGATTATTGCAAAATAGTTATACAAAATTATTTAATAATTTTTTTACTATACTAAAATTTAGACCTTACACATGAAAATTATATAAGATTTTATCATTGATAAAAATACATCCCTCCGTCAATATTTGATTGAAATTTAAACACGAAAAAATATTTCTTTATTTATTTTAATAAAGTTTTATTTCTTATGAAATTTATTCATGAAAATATT
>PYAF01000093.1:778392-797363 GCA_007407185.1 Glycine tomentella | reverse complement strand
TATATTTCTTTTATAATCATATTACTATAAAGTTGATATCGTCGTAATCATTTCAGACTCAAAAATCAATTAAGTTCAAGTCTTTACCAATCACTTAACTAAAAGAAATAAATTACTATCACTTGTGTCAATTATTATTTGCAAAAACTAAAGAGTCCTTATACTAAATTTAGTAAATTGTCATATATGAATTTTTTGAAAATGTTATATGATTTTTTTGTTGCATATTAAATAACTTTGATGCTTTCAAGATAAGAAATATATTATTCTTAGCGTCTTCTATTTTTATTTTAATCTTTTTAATAAATAAAAACTGTGAAGATAAACATAATCAGCAAAGTCATTTTAAAATATTAAATATATTTATTTTATTTAATATTTTTTTAAGATATTAATATAAAATTAAATATTTTATTTTTAACAAATAATCTTAATTTCCATAATCAATACTTTTAAGATAAGAGTGTCTCAGCATTTATCTGAAAGTAATTATAAAACATTTGGTGGGATCTTTCCTAAAATTGTTTGTACAATTTTTTTTCCACTTTGACATCATGATTCTAGAATATGTGTGATATTTTCTTTGTAATTATGTTATTAATATAAAATATTTTCTAGCTTTGTCGATAATCAATTTTCATTGGAAAACTAAATTGGATAAAATTGGTGGAATTTTTCTTTCAATCATATATATATATATATATATATATATATATATATATATATTTTTTGTCTAGAAGACTAATTTAAGATCTTGTTTAAGTGAATTGATTCCATATCAATCTATTAAATTTTATCAATTTTGAATTGGGAAAAGGAACAAATTTAATAAGGTATGAACAACTTAAAAAAAAAGGTACCCTCCACAATTTGAAATGGCATAATAATTAGGGTAAACTATAATTTGATGTTTTAGTTTGTCAAATTCATGATTTTGATTCTTGATTTTTAATTGTAACATTTAATCCTTCTAATTTATAAAATTGACGATTTTGGTTCCCCCAGTAAATTATTTACAAATAATTATGATTAATGGAACTATTAAATTAATTATAAATAAAATAAAAACTATTGATCATTAAAAACTTAAAAAAGATATTATTGACCCTATTATAGTGTTGTTGCCTGTGGAGTCGCATGCGACCAAGGAGGGGAAAGATATATTTGTGAAAAAGAGGAAAAACAAAGTCTTGTGGAACATTAGGGTTATTTTTATTAAAGTTTTCAATAATTAATTATTTTTAATTAAATTATAATTACCTTAATAACTCTACTCATCAAAATGATTTGTTAATAATCTATAAGAGAAATCAAAATCGTCAATTTATAAAATTAGAAGATCGAATGTTATAATTAAAATTTAGGGAAAACAAAATCAAGGATTTAAAAAATCAGAAAGAACAAAATTACAATTTAATCTAATAATTATAACATTTTCGCTTATTATTTAAAAAAAAAATATTTTTTGTCTCCAGGTGATTATAAATTAATTGTTTTTACCCTAGTCGGGCGAATTAGCATGTTTGGGTCCATGAAGCCCAGCCCATATAGACCCACCCAAGAAAATCGACTCTTGAAGTACTCGATAATAATACTAAAGAGCCCATGTCTCTGTGTAATCGAATCAGGGAATAGTTTCAGAAGAGTGAGTGACAACCCTTTTTGCTCCACAACAACAAGGTTTTCTCAACAGTAGGTTTTTTCCTCTACAATTCCTTTTTGCTTCTTCTTCTTCTTCTTCCATATTTTTTTCGTGCTCTTGCGCTTCTTCTCCTAAATACTATGCGATGTTTTCCCCACTTGTAGTTAGCATGATTTGTGTTTATTTGCCCATTTCCATGATTTGTGTTTATTTGCCCATTTCTTGAGTTTGATAGGTTTAATTAGTGTGGGCTATTATTTATTTATTTTTTTTAAAATTTTGTTTTGTTTTCATTGCAGGGGCAAGAAGCTGGTTTGGTGTTTCTTTCATTTCACTTTATATGAATACATAGAATAGAAGTTTGAAGGGTTTTAGGGATTTGCATCATGTTAGGTTCATTACCTATATTGCCACTCCCTGCTCCTCCTTCTGATGGAAATCTAGGTCCTCTCCCTGAGTCTCAAGTGATTGAGGAGGAGCAGAACAAATCAAATTCTGCTTCTGTTCCGGCGCCGGCAACAGTTGCCACCCACACCAGAACGATTGGAATTATACATCCGCCTCCGGACATTAGGACCATTGTTGATAAAACCGCCCAGTTCGTGGCTAAGAATGGTCCAGAATTTGAAAAGAGGATTATTGCAAATAACACAGGAAATGCCAAGTTCAATTTCTTGAACTCATCAGATCCATATCACGCATATTATCAACACAGGTTGTCTGAATTTCGTGCTCAAAATCAGTCTTCAGGGCAGCAACTTCCTTCCCAGCCTGAAGACTCAGCTGTTCTTGAATCTGCCCCGTCTGCACTGGCACCTGATAGCAATGGCGCAGCAGCAGCAGCAGAAAAGCCAGATGTTTCTGCCCAGTTTAAACCTGTAAAGAAAGTGCTCGAACCCCCTGAAGCTGAACAGTATACAGTTCGGCTTCCTGAAGGAATTACAGGGGAAGAACTGGATATTATAAAGCTTACAGCACAATTTGTGGCTCGAAATGGGAAATCTTTTTTGACAGGGTTGACAAGTAGGGAAGTTAATAATCCCCAGTTCCATTTTCTGAAACCGACCCACAGCATGTTTACGTTTTTTACTTCCCTTGCGGATGCATATTCAAAGGTTTTGATGCCACCAAAGGGTTTGACTGAGAAGCTAAAGAAGAGTGTGTCTGATATGACTACTGTCCTTGAAAGGTGTGTGAATAGGCTGGAGTGGGAGCGTTCGCAAGAGCAAGCTAGGCAAAAGGCTGAGGATGAGATTGAACAGGAAAGAATACAAATGGCTATGATTGATTGGCATGATTTTGTGGTGGTTGAAACAATAGATTTTGCTGATGATGAGGATCAAGAGTTACCTCCTCCAATGACTATTGAGGAGGTTATAAGGAGAAGCAAGGTGACAGCCATGGAAGAAGATATTGTTGAGCCTGGAAAGGAGGTCGAAATGGAAATGGATGAGGAAGAGGCCCAGCTTGTTGAGGAGGGCATGAGAGCCGCTAGTTTGGAAGACCGTGATGACAGGAAACAGAATGAAGTCAGGGTTACTGAAGACCCTGAACCACCGATGAGAATTGTTAAGAACTGGAAGAGACCAGAGGAAAGGATTTCTGCGGAAAGAGATTCAACCAAGTTTGTTGTTTCTCCTATCACTGGTGAGTTAATTCCTATTAGCGAAATGTCAGAACATATGCGGATTTCTCTCATTGATCCTAAGTACAAAGAACAAAAAGAAAGAATGTTTGCCAAAATTCGAGAGACAACTTTGGCTGCGGATGATGAAATTTCAAGAAACATTGTTGGACTTGCTCGAACCCGTCCTGATATATTTGGTACTACGGAAGAAGAGGTCTCCAATGCTGTCAAGGCAGAGATTGAGAAGATAAATGATGAGCAACCAAAGCAGGTTATATGGGATGGTCACACTGGTAGCATTGGGCGCACTGCAAACCAAGCCATGTCACAAAATATTGGAAACGAGGATCAAAATGATGCTTCTAATAATGAATCCAGGAACCTTCTGGGTCCTGCTGCACCTCCTCCAAGACCTGGTATGCCTTCAGTTCGTCCTCTTCCACCTCCACCTGGACTGGCATTGAATCTTCCTCGTGTTCCTGTCCAATATTCTGCTCCCCATAGTGGTGCCCTTCCAATGCCTCCACCTAGACCCATGATGCCATCTATTCGGCCTGCTCCTCCTCCTTCAATGCCGATGAATACTGGACAGCAGTCAGTTATGGCTGGCCAACCATCCCCAATGCATCCATCAATTCATATGAATAACCAAGGAATTCCCATACCCCCACCCCCGGGATCTCAGTTCACTCATGTTCCAGTTCCACAGCCTTTTGTTCCTCATTCAGTTCCACCATCAGTTATGCCTATGATGCATCCACCACCTTTGCCTCAAGGCGTGCCACCACCACCACCACCAGAGGAGGCTCCTCCCCCACTCCCAGAAGAACCAGAACCAAAGAGGCAGAAACTTGATGATTCTGCTCTGATCCCTGAAGATCAATTTCTGGCTCAACATCCTGTATGGACCAACCTAGTTAACAATCATTATTATGTTCAATGTATATATAGCATTATATTTATTGTCAGTGCTATTTTTGTCCATACTAACTGGCATTTTGTTTTCATGAATGTAGGGGCCTGTTCGGATTAGTGTATCTGTTCCTAATGTTGATGAAGGAAATCTCAAGGGACAAGTTCTGGAAATTACAGTGCTATCTTTGTCTGAAACTGTTGGAAGTCTGAAGGAAAAAATTTCTGGGGAGATCCAGCTCCCTGCTAATAAGCAGAAATTGAGTGGAAAGCCTGGCTTTCTCAAGGATAATATGTCACTTGCCCATTACAATGTTGGTGGAGGTGAAACACTTACCCTCACCTTAAGAGAGCGTGGTGGTAGAAAGAGATGAGGATATTGCTTGCGTTTCTGTTCAAGAAGGTTGTTGTAATCTTTGCCTTATTATGAGGCATATGGATTCTTATAGTATTGATAGACTACATTATGTTATTTCCTGAATTTTATGTTGAATACATTAGATTTATTGTATTGTGATCTTGAGGTATTTACTGCTGTCGTGAAGACTGATGTTAATTCTGGAATACAGATTTTGGCACCTTGGCGCTTCTCTCTTGAGGGGAATGGGAAGTTCTATTAGTGGTTCCTTTATCTAAACTGATCAATTCAAATTATTTGCATCACTAATTTTTACATTCTTTTGAATTACCGTTGATTTATTGCAAAGTTACTGATTTGTTCTATTTGGAGCTCCTTTGTTGTCAGGAAGGGATCATTTACATACCAATATATTTGTTTTTTTCATTTTCAGTGTTCTTGCAATAATGAATGTGGAGTGATGATTTAGGGTTTTCTCTTTCTAATTTTAGATTTTGCCTTATGTTGGATATGTTTGTACAAGAATACAGTTGGACAGTTGGGTAGAAGGCCGTTTGTTGCTGAGCATATGTACCTTTAACCAGTGTATCTTGTTTGGGTTGTAGTGACAAGGTTTTTTTATTTTTTTATTTTGTTGTTATGTCCTTAACTTAGATTATTTCTGGTAATGGTTGGGATGGTTGTTGTTTTTGATTCTGCTGTTTCGTCTCAACAGAAATTCTACTTGGACTTGTTGGAAGGGCTTTGCAGCTTAGCCTGATGTGTTTTTGAATGGCACAAGGCAGGTAGAATGGTCAATGATATTTTTTGTGATGTTATAATCCCTATATTGAGATCTTTCACTTTTTATCCTTTAAAATTTGTGCTGATGGGCAGTTTGTGCCTGCCAGTTTATTGCAGAATGGACCAGGTTTGGTATTTTAGAGAAGGCACTGGTTCTCGTGTTTCATCTTTTTGGGGACATCTTATGAAACTTATTTGCAGCTGATCTTGATTAACCTGTCCTATTCTGCTATAGCTGATTTGACTTTGAGCTTTTATTTAATTTGTTGTGCCTTTGTTTCTTCCCTCTTTTTTTCCCCATTGGCCTGAATCTTTGCGCTTTTTTCCCTTGCCGTGTGTGTGTGTGTGAGATTGTTAGTATGACTTATTGGAGTCCTTTGTTTGGCTCTCGACAGATTCACAGGTTTGAGATTGGTTAATTTGCAAGCTTCAATGATTCATTATTTCATTTTTGTTCAGTAGGATACTTGTGTTAACAGGGAAAATCAACATTGATGGCTGAAGATATTGATTGACATTTGTTTTAATTAGGTGTAGTTTGATAGCCAGATTAAAGTTTCATTTATCATAGGACTGGATAATAAGATGACCGTTGTTAATTTTAATCGGGCATTTATTTTAGAGTTCCACATTAGTCGTCCAAACATTGTCAACAAAGAAGTTCTAAATTTAGCTCTTGCTAAGTTGCAATCCTTATGATCCACGAGCTCATTCCCTGAATAAAAAAGTGTTGCGATGTTCTGTTCGTGAACCTCCTGATTTGTATATTCACGAATTGGGGCGGGAAACATCAAAAGAAACCTATTTTTTGTACTGATTTTTATATTTATCGGTTTTGGATCAGTCTGGTTGATTCTTGATCAGTTCCTTCTGTTTTTTCAGAACTAAAAATAGGGATGGCAAAATGGACCAGTCCACTCAAAAATGGGCCGGGGCTGGCCCAACCCACTAAAAAAGTAGGCGGGGTCGGGTTGGTCCACTTTTGCAAAGTGGGCTGAAAATACTAGCCCGTCTCACTTTAAAGTGGGTTAGTGGGCCAGTGGGCCAACCTACTTAAAAAATAAAAAAAAGTTTTTTAAAAAGGTAAAATAATTATTAAAAAAATTCAAATGTAATTATTTATACTAAAAATTAATAATGTACTAACTTAATCTTATAACAATGATTTTTAATATATAATATATGTCTAATAGAAGTAAAAGCAAGCATGAAATACATGTTTAACAATGGCTTTCAATTAATTCCTAAGTCTTAATAAATTCTTAGAAATTTGTTTCACAATGATGCAGATAATCAAAACATAATTGTACATGTAGTATAGCTTATTATTAGATTCCAAATAAAAATGTATTAGGGTTAAGGATTCAAAATCATTCACTTCTTTTTAGTCACTCTCCCTCTAAGTCACTCATTTAATTACCTATTAAATATTTTATTATTTTTTATTGGTGGGTTGGCCCACCGACCCACATTTTTGTGGACTCGGCCCGTTTAATGAATGCGGGTTCAAAGTCTCAACTCAGTTCACATTTTTTCGTGGGTTAAACGGGTCGGCCCATCGGGCCAGACCCGTTTTGCCATCCCTAACTAAAAGACTGATTCATCAATTGGGAAACCATTGGTCCGATCTTGAAAACTATGATTAAAAATACTAAATCCGAATTTTAAAGTACTTGAAATTAATTGGCATGTGAAATGATGATTTCTTAATGTAATTGGTTTTAGGAGCGGAGCCAGAATTTTTATATAAGGAGGACTAATATAAAAAAAATAATGACTTAGAACAAATATTTAAATTTTACATGTTTGACATTTATAAAAAGTTTAATATATAACTATATTTTTTTATGAATAAAAAGAAATATGTAATTGTGTTGAGTATAAAAGAGAACACAAGCATCCAAAAAAGAGAAGAAAGTAGAAAATTTTTATTTAAATTAAGTGAAAAGAAAATTGTATTATAGTCAAAGTATATTATTTAAAATATTTTTTTTTTAAAAATAGATACTTGAGTCAAAGATAAAAATTTCTTGAAAAATACTTGGTTAAATGAATTACATATGATAAATGCTTAGATAAGTTAATTAAGTATAAATGTTTTCATTAATAAAAAATAACTTACGTTTTAGATGCAATTCTAAAGTCAATAATTATAATTAGATGTTTAGACAATAAAAAAATTACTGCGATGAAAAATGTTATAGCATAATAAATGAAACTCATGCACAAAATAGGAAGAGCTAGCAAAAACAATAGGAAAATTTGTGATATTGTGAAAGCTAGAAGAGTGAATGAGAAAATAAATAAAATTATCAAATAGAAGAAAATAAAAATAAAGAAAATTTTCACTTTAGACAAAATGTTAATAAAAATAACTATTAAAGAGAACTTAAATGGAGGTCAAAAAATAATTTTATATATAATAGTATGAAGGTTTAAAAACCTTGGGGTATGACCCTTATAGCCTTCCTCCCCTATTCCTTCCACCTCTGATTAGTTTGTAGGTCATGTAAATAAAGAATTCTTCATGTCATAGGTTGTGCCGTGCCAACCCAATTTTTTATACTCTTGTTGCATTTTTCTCTTTGCAGTTATCCTTTTATATTTAAGTAGTTTCTTTTATTAGCTTAAATAACTTGTGGATCCTAATATATACTTGATTTTTGTTGAGTCTTAATAAATTTTTCTGATGTTCTGGGTTCCAACAGATATATTGAAAATTTTGTTCCAAGTTTCTACTGTTAGTTAAGTGATTATGTGACATCATTTCAATTACTGATATATATTAGAAGAGCCATTGAGATGATGTCATTACTTAAGTGATAGTAAGAATTCATAACATCATCAACATTATCAACAATACCTTTAACCCAAGTTAATTGTGATCGGTGGTAGATGAATCCAATGATAAATCGTAAATGAGACAGAAAGAGAAAGGGAGAGGTGAAGAAAAAAGTGAAAATAAGACAAAAGAGAGAAAAATGGGTGAAAGAAAGAAGGGACAAAAGATCAAATATATATTAGAGATCTCAAATATATTTAAGTTCCCATGTATATGATTGAAATTTGGTAATCCTTAAAAATAACATCGTTGAAAATTTATGAAGGCATTAACAACCTAATATTTATATGATGGTGCCTCTGTTTAGAAACCTTTGTTAGGAATCTTCTACACTCTCTCAACTTCACACACTCAGAGTCAAACCCTTTTGATTTAGGCAACCCTATTTTGAAATCCATGCTAATATCTTCCCATACAACATTAGGGATGGGTAAGGGTTGCAATAGTCAGATATTTGCTCCTTCGACATATGTGACAAGCATCAATCATCTCAATCATAGATTGCTTCATTCCTTTCCAATACAAAGACTGAGCAAGTCTTCTATAGGTTTTGTACATTCCTAAGTGGCCACTAGAAGGGGTGGAATGAAATTCCTGAGCAATTGAGGGATCCAAATTGATTGAATAGACAGAACCAACTTGCCCTTATGATACAATCTACCATTTTCCACAGTGTATTTGCCATGTGAGTTGGGGTCTTTCTGTTAGTCTTCCTTGATTTTAGAAAGAATGGGATCAGCCTCAACCTCCCTATCAATATTAGTAACCCTTTATCAGTAAGGTTTGATAACTCCCTACAACTCCATATCCTCTTCTCCCCTTGATAAAGCATCAACCACCTTATTTGTGGTCTCAGTCTTGTAAAAAATATCGAATTTATACCCTATAAGCTTTGCCAACCAATTATGTTGGCTTTAGGTAGTTATCCTTTGATCTAGCAAATATTTTAAACTCTTTTGATAAGTATATATTTTAAATTTTCTGCCTACCAAATATGGCCTCCAATGTTGAATAACCAAAACTAAAGCCATTAACTGTTTTCCATATACTGATTTCCTTAGAGAAGCCTCGGATAAAGGCTTACTGAAATAAGCTATTGCTTTTTTATTATGGGAAAGCACAACCCCAATTCTTTTCTAGAAGCATCACATTAAATGGTTAATGGCTGAGAAAAATCTGGTAATGTGAGTACATGGGCAATAGTTAATGCCTTCTACAATTGTGTAAAAGCTTATACACTTTAACAGATTAGTCAGTGTTCTTACTATCCTGCCATAGCCTTTAATAAACCTTCTATAATACCCAGTCAAACCAAGAAATCCCCTGACTGATTTCATTGTTTTAGGCACAGGCCATTTCAACATAGCATCCACTTTATTCCCATCCATGGCCACACTTCTTCAAAAATAATATGGCCCAAGTATTCCACCTCTTTTCTACCAAAGCTGCACTTTTTGAAATTGACAAAGAACACATTCAAAATCAGCAATGTTAGGACAAATCTAAGGTGTTCCAAATGTGCCTCCTAACTAGCATTATACACCAATATATCATCAAAGAAAACTAACACAAATTTTCTGAGAAATGGTTGTAAAGTGGAATTCATAAGACATTGAAATGTTGTTGGGGCATTTGTCAACCTAAATGGCACCACCAAGTAATAATAGTGTCCTTGGTGAGTGCAAAAAGATGTTTTGTGAATGTCCTCAAGGCACATTCTTATATGATGGTAACCAACTTTAAGGTATCTTAGAAAAATATTTGGCTCCATGTAACTCGTCAAATAACTCCTCTATTACTGGAATAGGAAACTTATCATGTATTATGACCTTTTTGAGTGCTCGATAATCAATGCAAAAGCTCCAGCTACAATTTTTTTTCTTAACCAAAATGACAAGACTAGAGTATGGACTATTGTTGGGTCTTATGATTCCTAATGTTAAAATCTCTACAACTTGCTTTTCAATTCCCTTCTTCTGCAAGTAAGGGTACTTGTATGGCCACACATTGATTGGATCTATTCCTAATTTGACAGGAATTTTGATGATCAACCTCCCTTTTAGGTGGTAGTCCCTTTATTTCAATAAAGACCTGAGCACAATCCTACAACACCTCAGCCAGTTGTTGTTGCTTTTCTTCTGAACCTTGCCATTGATCACCCTCTACACTCTGTTCTAGTTCCAAAACCCATAGCCAACAAGCCTATTCTATTTCAGGGAGTTTGAGAATTGTATGGGCATAAACAAAAGTTCTGGATAGTTATAGCTCACCCTTGATCTCCACTACTGTCCCTTGGCTCTTAAACCTCATTGATAAATTCTTTCAATTAGCCTTGATATCCCCCAAAGATTCCAACCAAGCCACTCCTAAAATAACATCCACACCACCCAATTCGAATAAGAAAAACTCCCCCTCCATGGTATAGGCTCCCATCTGCACCTACAATCCTTTACAACATCCTTGGGTTTGTTTCCTGTTGCCATCTCCCAACCTAACTCCATAAGGTTTGGTAGGTGCGACTTGCAAGCCCAACTCCTGCACCAATTCCTTGGAAACAAAGTTATGACTCATGCCACTTTTAATCAGAATTACGACATTTCTGTTGTGAACCCTGTCTCTCAGTTTCATAGTATGAGGTTGTGCAAATCCTTCTGCGGAGCACATAGACAGACCCATCCATTGGCACTCCACCTCAAGTTCCTCTGAACTATATCAGGAACCTTCTCCTCTACTTCTATTCTCATAATTTCCCCTTCTGCATTGATCCATTTATCCTCAACGAGAATGATCAATCTCAAATTCTTCTATGTGCATTTATGACCAACCACAAACGGTCCTTCGTAGTGATAACACAGTTTCTCATTTCTCCTTCTCGGATATTCCTGATACGATAGGTTTCATAGCCCACGAAGTCGGGCTGCCATAGTTGTGCCTTTTCCCACCTTACTTTCCAACAAACTAACAAAGTTCAACCTCGCTTGGCTTATAACCAAAGTACTTGGATTCAAGTGACTCCATGAGAAATTCCGTGTTAATGGAGTACTCTTCGTCATGAATCGAGGTCCATAGTTGCACGCCACTCCCAATTTTAAGTTCCTCTTTTTCCACTTCTTCAAAATCACCTGTCAATTTCATCATTGTAGAGAGATATTTTGGCTTATGAGGCTGGATTCTGCACCTGACATTCGGTCGAAGTCCAACAAAGAAGTATTCCATCAATTGCTCCTCTGACGCTGAAGACGTTTGCGCCACCAACAATTTGAACTCTTGAACGAACTCTGCCACACTTCCTTGCTATCGAATCGCGACTAACCTCTTAAACACTATCCTGTGACCAATTCTGCCATATCGTTTCAACAATGTAGCCTTAAATGTCGTCCAGTTGCGAACCTGCACTTTCTTCTTCCAATATTGAAACTAGAAGATCACGTTCCCCTCCATACTAATGAACGCCAATTGCAAACGTTCACTATTCACAACCTGTTGTAGATCAGAGAATTTTTTTGCACATGTTATCCAGCCCAGTGCGTCATTACCTTCGAACGAAGGCATTTCCACCTTCATCATCCACAAAATAAGAGATATTGCTTCCTCCTCCTCGTCGTGCACCTCCAATTCCGCGTCGAACTCCTTCTATGATTCTTCCTCCTCCTTATCACTACTTTCCGCCATTAATCCTTGATGCTCCATCATCATCTTGATCATCTTTTTCATATCATCAATGAGCAAGTGTTGCTCCCTAACTTTGCGAGGATTTCTATAATGCGTTGGTAGTGGATTTCAGCGTCACAACTGAAGATTCCAACGCAATGATGCGCTCGTCATTGTGCCCCATGAGATCACGGATCAAAAAATTGAACCAATTGTTAGGAATATTTTACACTCTCACACCCTCACACCCTAACACACTCACAACAAAGTAGAGTAACGAGAATTGCACAAAACACAAAATAGGGAAATAAAGAATGAATCTTGTATTGATCACACTCTAACAAAATTTTGTTATAAGAAAGACTCTCCTCTCTTACACAAGACAAGTCCTTGTTACAATTACAAATGAGCTACCCCTTTCATCAAGGGTCAAGCCTTATTTATATAAACTCCTAATGTTGAGTTGTCATAACTGATTTACTATAAATCAATTATGACCCCTAACTACTTACTTTCTATCTTTTCTGCTGTAAACCAGCAACGACTGTAGTACAGTCGCAAATTGACCTTTACCCTCATCCTTAACAATCTTTATGTATTATTTGGGGTCCGTCAAATACATGTGGCCACTTACGTGGCGCTCTAGTACACATGTCCACCCTCCATGTCATCCCTGCTACAGGAGCACAAACATTTTCCCTCAGTAGTCGGGCTGTTAAGCCTAACAGGTTATCTTTAATGCCTTATTATTCAAATGTTATTGATAGTGTTGCAACTTCCTTATCTAATGGCAGGTACCTAATTATCTATAAGCCACCAAATTATCTACAAGCTACATATTATCTATAAAATACACATTATCTATAAGTCTTTATCAATAACCTATAATTATCTATTAGTCTTTATCTACAGGTTCATAATTATTTGTAAGGGTTGTTGCACCACTGTAACAACCCCGACATACAAGAATTCGAGGCTCCCCCTCACTCTATAAATACCAGGTTTCGTCTAACCCTTCAAACTCCCAACACACTCACATGGATTGAGACTCTCACACTAAGAGACACCCAATTTCATACCGAGAGACATATACTCTCTGCACTAATTCACGAGCACCCATACGCTCACTGATACAACATTCTAATGCATTATTCTCACATAATTGATCTACTTACTTGAGCGTCGAAGTCATCTCCTTTGTTTTGCAGGTTTCCCCTCTTAAGAAAGTTCACTCACTATCCGACGTGTAAGATCTGGAACTCACCTTGGTCATATCTACCTTAACTTGAACTACTAGATTTTGACAAGTACAGTTTCTAACTATATCTTACTAACTACAAAATTAGAGAGCAATTATAAAAAATGCTTTACATGTAATCTCTTATATAGATTAATAACACCAATTATTATATATTATGAAACTAAAAAAATATTATGAAACTCACATGCCGTAAGCAAAATTCAAAACTCTTATAGAAACTCTCCATTTCTATTTGTTACGTCAGAGCATCTCCAATACGAATGTTTCATGAATTGTTTAAAATTAAACAATGTTACTTTACAAGTTTTTATCATTAGAACAAATGACTTAACAATGTGTTATTTAAGTGAGTTGTTTATATAAACAATTATTGCTTAATTCATTCTTATTAATTAAAGAATATTTTTTTAATTACAAAATTTAATATAACTCAAATTAAACACTCACTCTAACAACTTTCGCATTGAAATAAATTTTTTATAGATAATTTTTAAATTTAAGTGATATTGTAGAATTCATAAATTTAAGATATACAACTCATTGAAAACAATCACATCGTAAATGCTCTTACTAGCACGTACATGCACATAAATCACAAGATGAACCATGCAGAGTTTTCCAAACACGTTACTATAGATTTTTTTTTCTGGGACAGAAAACACGTTCACTATAGATCCTATAGAATATAATGAAATCTGGTGAATTCTGCAGTGTTTCAAAATAAGTATCGTATCAAAGAAAAATCCTCTAAAACAAACGTAACAGAAAAAGTATATAATTTAAGTTTGGTATCCTTTTGCTGAAATTTTAAGTTTCGTGTGCGATCATGACTAGCCATCTTGGAGTTTTTAGCAAATGGTCCCAACAAGTTCCATTAAATGACCCTTCTACAAAGCGATCAAATAGTCTGAATACTTTGTTCCGCTTGCACTAGACAATCTTAGACATGTTAAACAAAATTTGGTCCCAAAATGAACCAAACCAATGTCACGTGTGTACAACTATCCGAATACAAAATGGAAAAGAAAAAAAAAGTGATTAAGAGGAAACTCCACTGAAAGTGATCAACCAGATTTTTTGGCAAACACTAATTATTAGTAAAAAAATTAATGAATACTATAGTAACCCTAAAAAGTAAATAATCCACTACTGGACATCACATATTTTGAAGCAAGGAAATTCAACTGTAACTAACACAAACATACTAGTTCCATGCAAAGACTATTCCAATCCAGTTCAAAATCCAGTACAATAGCAACTTTAAAATACATGCCAAAGCAATTGGAAAGTTCTTATTAGTGCTAATGCAGACTGAAGAGTCTCTCAAAATGATCATTTAGTACGAACACATTCAGACACAGACAAAAGTGACTAAGCCAAGGATGATTTGCCTGACCGGTGTAGTCGGTTTCGATCAGTTTCTTCTCTCACTGGACAACTGAAGCGCGTTGCTTTGTTCCGCCAAAGGTGAGTCCCCCACTGCACTGTGGTGCTCCACTCATGTTTGCAGAATTCCCCAGAAACAAGCACTCCTGCTGCCGAAAATTGACGTTGCCAGATAAACATGGCCGGTTGGAGAAGGTTGTGATGAAAGATGCATTATCTCCATCTTTTGCGGAATGGCTTTCCACCTCTAATTGATGTTCCTTCTGATATATGTTGGTAGGGTCAGAATCAGAATGTGCACCGGTGACAAATTCTTCATTAGACTGTGCAAGCTGTTTGGTACTCAGAAATCGACCCCCAGATCCCCTAACCCTATTCAAAGCATGGCGGTGCCGAGACTCGTGAAGATATGGCTGCATCCAATTGATGTAGGAGGAAATTAAGTAAAGTAGCATCATTTTATTTTGTCCAACCAGATTAAAAAAAGCAGGCAAAACTTTGCTATACAATTCAACATTCAACGAATCAACAAGACTAAATATAATTTTTTTATAAAATAATACAACATGTAATTCTACTACTATATCACAGTTTCATTTCTGAGTTCTAAAACTATCCTTTTGATGTTTTAAGATAATACAACATTTGCAAATAAAAAGCTAACCCTGTAATTAACATGTAATTTTTCTGTAGCACAGGTTGTTATACAATTATACTATACCCTTGCCATGGGAGGAAATATATTCACCCTAGAAAGGTTATACAAAATGAAAATCTTTCAGTCAAAATGCAAATATGCCACTTGATCTTATGGAGCATACCTTACGACTTTTGATAAGTTTGTTCTGAGACTCAAGTTTTGCTCGTGACTGTCGCCTTCTCAGTATACCATGGTATTGTTTCGCGTTGACATAAATTGTTCCATCTTCTGCAAGATCAAGTGGTAATGCCACTCTGGTGGATGCTAGTCCCAGCATCTGGGGTACCATTTGGGGATGACTCTAAAACATAAAAAAAACAGTAACATCATATTAAAACATTATACTACTAAATCAAATTATAACAAAAATTCCCATCACCAACAATAAATGTAACAAAAAAATTGCATTGCCAAAATCAGGCATCATAAAGTGCACCTAAATATTAAGAGCATCCATAAAAAATATGTACTAGACATAATACTTACAATAGCTTGTGGTCCATAAGCAAAAATTGGATCGCCGTAGGGATAAGAAGAATGAGCCTAAAATTGGAGGACAGCTAGTTAGTAACTTAAAGTACAAGCAAGAAATCCAAAAACAGCAGTCTCTCATACCATTGAGTGATTACAATCAACTTGTGAACAATTGATCTCGGTGTCAGGAAGATTCAAAAAGAGAAATTGCTTCATGTAACCTTCAAAATGGTCATCAGACTAATCACTTAAAATTAGATCTTGACCTGAGAAAAAGTTACATATTAGACAGGCCCAAAGGTGAAGTGAGTCGAGGAATATCACATACAAGTAAAAGAAAGTTCAACAAAGCATTATATGCAAAGAGGAACAACATGAAAGGACAGGTACATATTTACACACCACAGGAACTACAACGCAGCAGATATTCCTAAAGGTTGGGAAAAAAAAAAAGAGGTAATCTTTCAAAACTTTATATTAACAGAATAAGGATATCATACAAAGTGAAGGAAGGAAATCCAACATAACACAGAAATCGAAACAAGCTTCACAATAAAAGAAGCTTTCCAGTCCCTCCTCATACGGGAGGAAATAAACAACATAAAAACACCCTCCTCGAACCAAATATGCCAAAGGGAATTATCCCCTTGGATTTTACGAGTATTCAACAGAAAAGTAGCCATGGCTGGGTCGTATTCAATGGAAAATCCAGCCAGAAACCAAACAAAAAAGGTTATAAAACAAGGTAATTAAAACAATGATGAGAATTAGCTTAGCTGCTCTGAAATTAAAGATGATATTCTACTTTCTTCACCTTAGAAGTTCTTACATAACACAAGCCATGAAAGCCGCACCCAGGTACAATTACACTCATATGGAACAAAACATAGATTTGAAAAAGGTCAGTGATCCTAGAACACTGGTTAAGGCAACAATTAGCAATCCCTAAAACTCTACATTCCAAATTTATATTTAATTTCCCAAAATCAAAAAGCATACATACCCAACTTTGAACGATCAGAAAACATGTTAACTTGAAGAAATTTAGGTTAGAAAATAAAACAGATGAGTTCTTCCACTTCTTTCTCATCACAGCACTATATCGTAGCCTTAATTCTAAAGTACTGCATACTTCTATTAATCTATGACAATGAAAAAATGGGGAGGGATAAGAGAGACAGAGAAAAATCATCACATGAGCCATGCATGCTTGGCTACTTTTGAGTTGGCTTAATTAAGTTTGAACTCTTAACTCGTTACATTTTCATTCCATGTTCATATTAAACCTTTCAATTTTTTCGATTTTTAGATGCATCATTGTCCTCATAGTGATTTTTTACCAAACTATTTGTTCAATTATGACATGTCCGCTATAAAATATTGTTACATGGCCGACACATCAAAATTGGTAGTGGGTATTTTACATTGTACATATCATTGTATGAAAAAAAAAAAAGCGATAATTTTGAGGCATTAGCCAAAAATAAAAATCTTGAAAAACAAATTTTATTCGCTTAATATAGTGTTTATCTTGCATTGTAGCCTTGATCCTCAAAATGATCACAAGAACCTACAGATCTTGAATCCAATATTTTCTGTCTGGCTCATTAGAAAATGAGGAACAAAAAAAAAAAAAAACGTTCGTTGATCAAATCAAGCCTCAAACATAAATATCTAAGACATCCCTTTCACTTGTCTTTGATCTTATCGAAATAATACAAATTACAACCATTGCCGAAAATACATAAATAGGAAATTCAACGATGAACTGTATAAAAAAAGCATCATAAATCCCACAAATGCCCTTCATAAATAAAACAACAAAAAAATTGCATTTTTTTTGCTGTATTATAGCATATCATCTCATCTCATCCAAAAACATTTTGAGAATCTAGATAGACAAACAAGCTCAGCTGCCATGTTTGTCACGAAAACTCCAACGTAGACTTGTTATATAATATAATCATTCATAACAACAACAAGACAACACAGACATGCCCGAAAGATATCAAACATACCAAAACGGCGAAACCAAGAACTGGATCAACCATGAGTTGATTTAAAAAGAAAAAAAAAAACTTAAAAAAACAAACTTTTTTTTTTCATCTACAATGTCCCTAGCTAAAAACTGAGAAGAAGAGAATAAGAAAAAACAGAACACACAACCTTAACAAACACTTTCCAAATCTTAAGTCAGTTATGACCTCAAACTACACATGCAAAATGGGAAAGAGCAAAAATTCTAACTTCACCACTTGGATTCCACACACAATAAAATACACCAAAACCCAAGATCAATAAATAAATAAATAAAGTATATACAAAGAAAAGAAAAGATACCCAAAAAAAAGAGATGATAAGAAGGAAAGTGAAAAAAAAAAGAAGGGTAGTGGAGAGAGGCAGACAGGATAAGGCAGAATAAGCAGCAGAAACAGTGAGAGAAAGAGAAAGAGAGAAGTACTATAGATATGTACCTTTGGGATCTGGTAAGGGTATGAAGAAGCAAGTAGTTGAAGTGTTGGGTTGGAGTTAAGCATGTCTCCTCTCTTGAAACCCAAACCCACACACACACATACCCACCACTAATATCTACTGAAGCTAATCTCTCTCTCTCTCTCTCTCTCTCTCTCTCTTCACTTCTTTGTTTTGCTTGTTGAAGGCTTTTTTGTTTGATGAAACAACAAAACAAACCCATTAATACACACTTGACTCGACGCAGTAACAAACAACCAGTAACACTAGGTCCACCATCAATGTCCTCTTCACTTTCTCTCTCTTTGTTGCATTTTTGTCTTTATTCTCGTATTTTACGTCGTTTTCTCGGCACAGTTCCTCAACCCTTAGGCCTTGTGCCTCCCCTTTCATTATTCTAATTAATTATTAATTATTAATGCTTGGTTTGTTTGAATATAGAGTAAAAGATAAAAGTATTGTTTATTCGCTTATTTAGTATAATAAAATACCATCTAGTTTAGTATAATAAAATAACATTTTGAAGTAAAATAAAGTAAAAGATAAACGTATGTATCTTAGGTTTCTTATTTTTTTTATTTTTACTTAATTATGATATAATTATGATGTTATTAATTAAGAAATAGTTTATTGTATAAAATACATATCTTATTTTTAAGAAACTCTCATTACCATATAAATTTGTTCCAATGAAAAAATAATAAAAAAATAATTTCTTCATTTAAGAAACCTTAAAAAAAACTCTCATTTGAAATGCTCTAAAAAGAACAATACATAAATAAAATAAAGATATAATATTATATGTTGTTTGATTAAAAATGTAAAACAAAAAGGCAAAAAGTTCGTTTTCAACAATAAATGTT
>PYAF01000093.1:747007-774301 GCA_007407185.1 Glycine tomentella | reverse complement strand
GTTAAAATAATCCTATACATGTTATTGTAGATAATAATAAGTTTAAAATTAGTCAATATAATAAATAAATAAATAAATAAAAATATATAAAATATAGTCTTGTGTGTTGATTTTGTACAGATATTTTATATAAAGAGTATATCAAAACAAACTTTTCAAATGGATACTATAAAAAGATGAGATATAATATGTTTTATGGCCAAGGATTACAATATTCTTAAATAACTTTTTAATAAAATTATATTTATATTTTTCTATTTTGTTTTTTATGATTAGTTTTGATGTTGAAATAGCAATTTCATTTTGTTAGTTTATATATTATTTAATTTAAACATGAGAACTGCATTCAAGTATAATTTATCAATATCCATCAAAAAATAATAAAATGAGAACTTAAATTATAAGCCATGATGTGAACATAAATCAACACGTTGATATCATCATAAGAAGTATTGTCTATTCATTGCCCACTGTCGTCCTTACCCAGCAGCACCTTTTAGATTCTCTGCTTAGGTGACATTTGGCAGAGTGTTCTAGTAAATACCCAATTTGCCCCTAGCTTTTCATCATTTTTTATTTGAATTCACTCTAATTAGTATGTATTTGGATAAATTTTGATAAAATTGATTTTAAATAAAATTAAATTTATTTAAAATGATTTTAAAGTGATGTAATTTATATTTAAATATTTTTATTATATAAATAAATTATAAATAATCTAATATATTTTTATCAAATATAAAAATTATTTAAAATTATTTTAACTCATAATTAATTTTAAAACATTTTTTAACATGAAATTTAATATATAAAAATTAATCAAATTAATTTTAGAATCAGAATTAATTTTTAACATATTATCAAACACACACTTATTTTTAATTGAGCAATATTATTTGAATTGAGCAACATCTTGGAAAATCATACAATTGTATGATTAGCTAGCTTTCTTTGGAATTTTGAGTGGCGATAACCTAGACGTGTCTTTTTTCTCCTTTTTTTCTTTTTCTTTTTCTTTTGCTAATGATCAAAGCATGTCTGTATTGGATGCCACTAAATAATTTATTAATTAATCCATGATGTGTTTAAGCTTATCCTGAAAAGGACTACTACTATTAGTTTTGTTCAAGTCTCTCATCATAACATTTTAGTAATAGTGATATTTACAATTTAAATAAGCAAAAAAACATCTGTTGGGACCATTTAATGAACAAACTTAGATAAATTGAAAACTTTGACATTGCTTGATAAAAATAGAATTTAATGGTCAATTCACTCAATTATAATTTATAATTGATATAATTTTTAAAATAATTATTATAAAAATTAATAAATTTATTATATATGATAAATTTGTAATTAGATAATAATATAAAATTTTGTATATTGTTAATATATAATTTTTTCTCTCATAAAAATAACTGACAAAGTTTCAATCTAGAAAAAGAATAGATTTTTTAATCTACTTTCAAAGAGTGTCTTTATAATAATAATTGATAATTGATTAAGTCGTAATCTTTAAATAATATTATAATTAGATTATGGTATAAGAATAATTAACAAAGAGTTGAAAGAATAAAAATTGTAATATTTTAATTTTAATTAGATTTTATTAATATTATAATAATCTTCAAAAACATGTTTACAAAAAGTTGAAGGAATAAAAATTGTAAATAAAAAATTTAAATTTAATATAAGAGTGACCACTCAAATACAAATATAAGGAATAATTTATTATTATAAAAATATTTGTTGATGCTTTTAGCATGTTATTCTTATTTTGTTTTTCGAAATTTAAACCATAGGCCTTCATAAATTTGTTTAGTAAGGAATAACTGGACTATAATATAAAAAAATGTTAAATTAAAGTACATGAGAATAGAATTCATAAAATAATTAACAGGAATCGGTTCAAGATAAGGCTTCCACTTTGTAAAAGATGGAAGAATTCTAAAAATTTATAAACATTGGATTAAGTACGAGAATGTCGGTGTCATGCAATTAAACAATTTAGTTCACCAACCTACGAGCAAAATATCTTTAAGTGATTTTTTTTAAAAATTAATTTCTAAATTTTTATGGTGAAAATCATTATCCAATAAAATCTTAAAAGCATTATATTGAATCATCAAGAAATTTTAAACAGATAATGTGTATACGTTTCCATTGCAGCAATTATTTATGTTTAATTTTCTAGTCTTTAATATTTCCTTTTGAGCTTTAGTCTTTCTCAACATACTCGTAAAAGAACTCTCATTAAATCATAGGGTTATCAAACAAAATAACACCTATATGAACACTATGCTCATGAAAGATCTTAGGCACTAAGCCTTTAGAAGTGGGTTCACAAGCATGAAGTTCGCTCCTATGTGTTATATGAAAATCTGATTGCTCTGAACTCTTTCTTTAACAACCAGAAACTTTATATCGATGTGCTTCGATATTGAAGAGTTTCTGTTATTGTTGGAGTACAACACTGTGGACTTATTGTTACAATAAATCTTTAGTGGTCTTTCAACACCACTTACTATACACAGCCTTGTGACAATTTTGCAATCATACTCTATGGTTGGACGCCTCAAAACAAGCTACAAATTCAATGACCATAGTAGAGGAAGTTATAATCAGCTTAACCTCTGATATGTGCTATTAAGAAAATTCACTATCAGTCTTTTATTGCTGAAGCCTTCCTTCCTCTTGCACACAGTGAACAATGAGCTCATTAAGAGTTCATTTATCCTTTTTGTGTATTGTAACTCACTACAAATTGACCATATTGTGCAGGAAGAGAAATGAGAACCAAGTGCACAAACAAATCATCAGATAGCTCTAACTTTAGTGTCTTGAGTTTTCCAATAAGATTAGACATCTCAATAATATACTCCCTTATGTTTCCCTTTCTTGTATACTTCATGGTTAAGAGTTTTGCTTATGTGTTACGAGTTTCGGCTTTTTCATTTTTAGCAAATATTGCTCAATTTCTTTGAGGAACTACCTAGCATCAATACTCTCAGTAATAGAGTCTTGAAACACCTCAGGAATAGAGCGTTTCATGATCATCAGATTCATGCGATTAGAACGCTCTCACTTCTCTATGTAATCAAAATTTGGATTTTTCGGAGTGAAAGTGAGTTTCTCCATCCTTAGTGCAAGGTCTAGATCCATGCAACCAAGAACAATTCTCACATTCTCTTTCTTTAACATCCATATCATACCAAATGCATAATTAAAACAAAATGCATATACATGACATTAACAAACAATCCAAACCAAATTGGGTCCATTTACAAGACACCTAGAATTTGATCTTTGGACTAAAATATCAATTTGTAAGTGTTACTCTTAACGTAGTAATCAAACATTTAGAATAAATCTTGTCAAGCTATAGTCTTCCTTTGGGCTGACTACTGCTTACATGAAAATCTTTATAATCGTCACATATTTATCACCACATGTATATATTATTTGGCCAAATAATAATCTTTCTTTGGGCCGATGATTATTCGCATAAATAACAAATATACTCATTTTTATACTTCACAATAATGAATTATCCACAACAGATGTTACTTTGGCAACAATATTGTTTCAACCAATTTATCATGAAATACAAGACAATTAAAAACAATAATAATTAAATAAAACAAACATAAACCAAAGATTTATTTTATTTAATTAAATGTATAAGATCCTTAATTTTATTGTTCTCAATTTTCTGAATGAGATTATAATAAAATTACCCAAACTTTATTATATGGATTGAATGTCCTTTCCGATAACAAATTATCATTTAATTGTGACAATAATACTTTTGAAATAAAAAAATAGCAAATTATTTGCCAACATATTTAACCGGACAATATATAATAATATTTTCCCTTTAATTTATTAACATTACAGAATGAAGCACAATTTTTTTTATCCAAAAAAATGAAACAAAAAATAACAAACTGTTTCAACTATCAAATGACACTTAGAAATCATAATAGCAAAGCAACAATTTTTTTATATATATTATATTAAAAAATTGAAACAGAAAATAATAAACTGTTTTTATGATAAGATGACGTTTAGAAACCAACAACAAAGCAACAATTATTTTTATCCAAAAAATGAAACAAAAAATAACAAATTGTTTCCAAGTACACAACATCATGATATCCATGAATTCACAAATAGCACATAGAAACCTTATGCAAAAGGTATAAACCATGTGACTTTGTCATCAACTTAATAAAACAAAAAAAAAAACTTTTGAAGAAAAAATTATTATATCAAAAAAATTTATGCTAATTGCTGAGTCATGGATTCTTGAAGAAATGTTTTTTAAAAAAATAACACCATGAACTGGGTAAATGTAATTCTCTAGAATAAAAAAAAACGTTTACAATAATTTTTCGATAATTCAATATGATAATGGTTCCGATACCAATTGTTGGAAAATTAATTTCTAAATCCTTATGGTAAAAACTATTACCCGATAAAACCCCATAAACATCATATTGAATCATCAAGATATCATAATAATAAATAAATAATGTGTGCCTGTTTCCATTACAGCATTGATTTATCTTTAATCTTCTAGCCTTTAGCCTTTCCTTATGAGTTTTAGTCTTCCTCATTCAAATCACTCCTTAAAGGGAATTCTCTCATATGGGAAAGAATAAAAAATTGAAACTTAATTTTACATATTGGAGACCATAATCCTATATAGTGTTTATTATTGGACCAGCAAGCTCTCATTAAACCTAATTAGTCAAACATTAGTATCTATCCATTTATCTCATATTTACTTAAGAATTTATTTAGACATATTTAATTTATCATTTTAATTTATCCAATATATATTAAATAGCATAATATAATTATTAATACAATATATAACATATAATAACATCAAAAAAAATTAATTTCCTAACATTTTATTTTGTATTGAGAAAGCAATGTTGAAATATTTTGTTCATATGAGAATACAGAAGTATGACTAACAAAGTATAGCACAATAATAATAAAGTATTTGAGTCTTTTAAATATATTTACAATTTTTATTAAATAATATTTTATTAAATTTGATTAGATGAATACAAAATTAATTAAATAATATTTTATTAAATTTGATTAAATGAATGATTTAATATGACTATGTAAACCACGATCAGATAATATATAAATCATACTAATATAACTTATTTCAAATTACATCGAAATAAGAATCTTTTTAAGAATTTTATTCATAGTCATTTATATGAAAATAATTTTATCAAAGAGATAACATCTATAGATTGGAAGGAATTAATCTTTAAAATATATATTGAGAGATATCTATAGTGTAATAAAAAAGAAAATGCAGAAATACGAACCATATATCGATCTAAGGATAGAGATATGAAATAAAAAGTGAAACGATGTGGTCCTTTTAGTACTTGATCCAACAGGGGAAGTTGATTCTTAGATAGCTATTATTGCAGAAAGAGTAGCTTTGTTATACATGTAAAAGTTATGCTAGGTTGTCCATCTTGGGAAGTTACACTACAGATTGTCCAAAATCAATAATATAATTATGGTGCACCAAAGCAAATTCTGTGGTGCGGTAAGTAATTATCCTCACGTTACTATTCTCTTCCTTCTTCAAGAGGCATATGGGCTGAGGCCGAATGAAAATCAAAACTAAAACTTGAAAAGGACAGCAACTGCGAAAACTCATCATATGTTTCTGTTGCGGATAAAAATAAATCCATTGTTGTTAACAGGTAATTTGTTGCTCTATTGGCAAAAACAGATGCCTTGAGTGCAAATCAAACTCTCAACCAATAATTACTATGATTATTGAAGGAGTCAACTATTGGCAAAAATAAATCCATGTGATCAACTATTGTCCTTCTGAACTTTCTTATTTGGTTTATGTGGATGCTATAGGCAGCGACAAAGCTTGACAAAATTTGTTGGAAGGGCCAGATAAAATATTTTTGTAATTTATTAATAACACTACTAAGATGATTTATTTTTACAGTTTTATGCCTTTTTTTGTGGAGCTGTATTATGTAGTGGTGGAGCTTTGAGTGTTATCATCATCATCCTTATTATTATTTTACACCGTCAAATCTAGTTTTGTAGCGATTTTAAAAATTTGGATGTAATTGTATTATGCGACTTTAGACAGAGGAAATCAAAAGAGTTAAAAAAATTGCAACTATAAGAATCAAAATTGAATATTTTTAACTATAGGGATTAAAAAGGTAAGTTACAACCATATGGATCAAAATGATAATTAAACATAATTTTTTATATATATTATAAATTATTTGAGTTTAATATTTATAGATTATTTATGTAAAATATTTTATATTGTCAATCATTAAAAATGATGATAAGTATGAGTTTTAAAATTATTATTTAAAAATTAACAACTTATTAATTTATAATTGAATAACTATATTTTTTACATTATCTATGTAATACATACATATCAACTACTCATATTTTTTCTTAATCAGGGAAGCAACTATAATTACATTAACCGGGTAGAAGGGTACCCCAAACCCATTAACATCATAAATAGAGAGAAAGAAAGAAGAGGGCTAGGGTTTGTGGAGTGAGGGACTGACAACTATATGCACATCCAAAGGCACTGCGTGGCTCAAATTTTGGAATATTTTATATTTTCGTCCCTTGTCTTTCCATATCTTACACTTTTGCCCCCCAGGTTTGTTTTAGGCTTGTGATAGTTTGTGGCCTTTGACTTGATGGGGTCGACAAAGTTTGTGTTGGGTGGGTGACGTGGCGTCACTTCTAGTTTCGAGTTTCGACAAGGTTGTAGTTTATGACCTTTGACTCGATGGGGTCGACAAAGTTTGTGTTGGGTGGGTGACATGACATCACTTCTAGTTTCGAGTTTTAACAAGGTTAGTTGCTTTCTTATCTCCATAGAAGTAGGTGAAGATTTCTCTAATCAGACTTGAAAGTTCTTATTTTATTTTTTCACATACAAATTTATTTTCCAAAAATATTATTATTTTAAATTTTCTCTTATTGGATAAATTTCTATTATTGGGTAAATTTTCATTCTCATTGATCAAATAAAGAAAAAAAGTGTTAGTTTCAAAATTATATAAACTTTTATAAACCTGATTTACTTTTTACTTAGTAGTGGCATTGATAAAATTTATCATTTATGAAAAATTTACATGCATATATTTGTGTGTAACTTTTTTATTATTATCAGTTATGGTTATATGCACAATAATTAAGAGAATAAGTGGACAATGTGAATGTGAAATGTGGTATACCATGTATATTAGTTTGAGTTTTATTATTTATAATTTTCTTGACAATTTTTTACAACTTTTTATCTCTCTGTTAGTTATTACATATTTTTTATGGTATAAAAATACAAATTTATTATGTAAGTATCATTTTTCTTAGTTTAGGTTACTTTAATGGTTAGTACTTTGAACCTTTCAGCTGGCTAGGGATTGTTATGACTTAACACAGCCTTTCGTATAGTATTTTAAGTCACTTCAAATGTTACGTTTTTACTTTCAACTTTTGATTTTTATTTTTAGACTCTTTTATTCAAGCAATGAGACAAATATTTTTTTATTACCAACATTATTTAAATATCGATAAGGAAAATAAGAGGGGAATAGATTGTTGATTCAAATTTAGTATTAACAAAACACAAATAATTAATATTTATTGATATAAAAAATGTACTCATTTATTAATGTTCATATTTGATGAATTCTAATTTCTTGTAAAGATTAACTAAACAACATTTATTACGGAAAAACATATTAAATGAGAGGATATTTTATGTAAAAATAAGAGACAAATATTGATCACTAAATTTTATTATAAATAAGTAAAATTTAAATGTTATTTTTTTTTTGTAAAGTTATCTTACTTTTTAAGTGATCAGGTAATTCTTTAAATAATGTTTAATTTTAAAGGTTCATATATTACTATAGAATAAAATCTTTCACTGGAATATAAAATATCGTGCTATTAGATACATCTTCTCCTTGCCTTAATGTATACTTTGTTTAAATTCTTTATATTCAAGTCTAGAGCGATTCACAAGTCTATCGTCCCTTCTTCAAGTCTATGCTACTCAAGTCGCCTTTTTAGTTTTGGCACCCCAACCATTTATTTTTCTATAAGAAAATACTCTTTACAAAAACTTAGTTTTTACAACATAAAAGCATAGGAGATCTAGTTCTCATATCCATACATAAACTACTTTTCATAATGTAACTACGTCAAAATATATATTTCATTAGAAGATGTTATTAAGTTACACTACTACAAAATAGGCTTTTTACATCGGTTCTTTACCCCTTTTTACGTCGGTTAAACAACCGTCGTTGTTATAGGTGTCGTTGATAAGTAAAATTTTTAAAGTCGATTGACGATCGTCTTAGAAAATGATTTTCTAAGACGGTTGTTAACTACTAACCGTCTTAGAATGTCACTTTCTAAGACGGTTGTTAACTATTAACGGTCTTAGAAAGTGATATTCTAAGACGGTTAGTAATTAGCTTGTCTTAGAATGACATTTTTTAAGACGGTGCGTGCTAGCAACCGTCATCGTTTCTATCATAAATATTTTTAAAAATAAAATAAAAAAGAAAACTATGACGGTTTTACGCTGAGAACCGTCTTAGAAAACTACCTTCTAAGACGGTTGTTACACTACAACTGTCTTAGAATGTCATATTAACAACCGTCTTAGAAGACAACTTTCTAAGACGATTGTTACACTAAAACCGTCTTAGAATGCCCATTTCTAAGACGGTTCTTTGTTGATAATCGACATAGTTTTGTGTTTTCTTTTAATATTTATTTATTTCCAAATTTTTAACGCGTACATAATAATAACCGCGGTGATATGATCAATATTAATGGACCATACGAAGTATATAAAAATAAATATCATTTCATTAACAAGATTAATCTCAAAATATAGAGGAACAACAATATACAAAGGATAAAATATAATATCTATAACATTTTGTGATGCTAATTACAATGGTTAAAAAAAAGTCTACAAAACAAGATATATACTGTCATATCCTGTACAATATACAAGGTATGATTATCTTGTAACTACTATTGTTTAATTGCAAATTCAGAATGAAATAGAGTTATAAAGGGATGATGTCCTGTAGACAAAAAAAGTACATCTAATTTAGTTTGATTTGGAGTATCATGCCTTCTATAGTGAGAAAATTGACTTTTGCTGACCATTTGATATCAATTCATTTGAGATTGTTGTAATATACTATGCCTTCTCGGTTAACTCCTCCATACAGGTTTCCACGTAAATTCAAGGTAGTTTAAGCTTAGTTGCATTATGGACACAGGACACACACAAATATCTATGTGCAGCTATCTATCAAACAACTAATCTACTCATTTCACAATTACATCTATATAGAAATGAATTAACTAAGATGCAGAGAGTTACCCGGAAAATAGAGGCCAGTTTAAATAGCAATACATTCTACTCCAAAGCCCTCCCTCCTTAACTAGATTTAATTGCCACGACTATGATATGTCATATTATCTCGGTTCTTGTAACATGTGAATAACAATGTTATTGCTCCCTAAAATATATAGAGCCTATACTACCAATATAAATTTCACATGACAATATGTTGTCTAAATAACATGCAAATATTAAAACATAAAAGCAATGCTCTTCACAATTGGACAATATTAAATATTCATTTTCAGAAAATTCAACAAATTTTAAGTTGGTAAGTTGGTTTTATGCCAATGCAGTCCTTAAAGGAATGAATAAATTAAAAACACTAAGTCCTAACACACAATTTTCCACAACATTAACGAAAAATTTGCACAGTATGACATTTTCAAGGGTTAAAGACTCAAAGAAATTGAAAATTTATGTAGCTGTGATCTTTCAACAGATTACAGATGCAATGTGACCGTTATTGTGTATTCCTACTGTGTCAAAGAGAAGTTGGGAGTAAGAGGAGATGGAAGCAGCATAAGCCTAGTTAGGAATATTTTTCACTTATATATTGCAAATAGCACCAGACTTGAGTAATCAATGAAACATAGAAACACCAATTTATACACAGAAAAATTATATGGATGAGTATTTACATTTCTTTCAGTTTGCTCCTTCTGAGCTAGAAGGTCACACATGTTCTTTTCTGCCAAAGCTTTTACCTGAAATTTCCAGAAAATTCATCATTATGTTGCTGTCTATGTGCCTTTATATGTGAGTATCAAAAGATTGATGATCTTACTGCACGCTCAACTATTCGACGATGCCTTCTCTAGTCTAGCTCTACACCTCTGAGCTGATTCACCTTCTTTATCTGATCTCTCAGAAAAAGAGGCAGCTTCAAGCAAAGTACAAGATTTAGTTAAGATTATATAGCAGGATGTAGAATGAGAGTACATACTAAAGCATTGCAGGGGTGATGAATTTTACATACCACCATAAAGTGAATATGGATGTCTGAAAAGGGTACATGGCATGACACAACTTATAGTTGGAGCCTTACCCTCCAGATAGAGTGAATCAATCTGTCATTTTCACCCAAACAAGAGTAGAAACATGTTGCTCTTGAGGAAGCAAATATGGATCGGATGGAGCTTGTCTGAGTATGGTTTAGTATAACTCGAAAATGAAGCAAGAGCAAACCACTAAAATAAAGGTAGAAAATTGTGAATCATCATTAGAACCTGGTTCTGGTTGGAGTGAGCAGAAAGAGGGCATGTTAAAAAAACAAGTGTATGTTCAAAAAATGAGCAAGACAAGTGTATGGATCCATGGATGATCCAAAAAGAGTGATACACCATCAATGTTCAAAAAACAAAATTGAAGGTCCTCAGTTAAAAAAAACACCATGAATTGTGGCGAAGATTAATTTTCCAGCACTAGAGACCCAAACAAAATTCTCGTTCTCTCTAGTCTTGTTATAAACCCCTAAATTTCCCCTAAATTCTCTAGTCTTGTTTAGGATTTTTCACATCAAACTCTGGAATTACAAATTTGCCACCGCATAGAATATTAAGACAGTTTTAATACAACCATCTTAGATTGGCTGTCGTAAAATCATAGTTTTCTAGTAGTGCTATAATCATAATTATTTTAAAACATATACATATCTTAAAGACAAATGGGTGTAAGTTAGTAAATTCCTATATATATAATTTAAAGACTTAATTAAATATTATTAAACAATTTAAGAACCTTTAATTTAATTAACCCTAATTGGGTAAAGAACTTTTTAAATTCACATAAGTATAATGTTGTATCACATTTGATTTTGAAAGTACAAAAATGTCACTCAAGTCCCTAAAAGTGCAATTTGTTTTCCATTCTAGTACATCAGTTAAGAGATTTTCGATAAAGTTAACATTTGTGTCTAAGTGACACACTATCTATATATGTAGCAATTAACGATGGATACATGGATAAAATGTCACTATATGATGCATACTGGACAGTCTAGTAAGGGACCAAAATGATAATAATTGGACAACAATTTGTTATTCACGTGTACAATATCAATTGTCACGTATGCATTAGATTGTTATATGTCATGCACATGTGGATAGTCAACTACCACGTATGCAAATAACATGTTACACATATACTAAATTTATTTTTACCAATTTTTTTTAACAATAGAACTAAAGTGCTAGACAAAATACATTTTTAAAAACTTAAATGAAATTTTCTTACTTACACTTTTAGAGACTTAATATTATTTGTTTTACTAAAATATATTTTTTATCTCTACAAAATATCCAAAGTTCATTTTTAATCCTTGAAAAAAAAAGTGTTCATTTCTCATCGTCTCAAATTTATAGTATGTAACTCTTTAGTTTGAACTTAGGTATAACGTCCAAACTTAAGTGGCATTTGCTTGTCCACATAAAACATACCATGTGTAGCATTTATTTTTTCCTTTCTCTTTTTCTTCCAAGTTATTCATGGTGTAGCTATGGTGGAGCAAATTCATGCTGACCACACTCTAACAAATGAAGACCATTGTTGTTGCCAATCCAGAGGCCAATCGACCGTCGCATCGATCCATTTCTCTCTTTCATTTTTTTTTCAGATTTGAGTTCCGTTCTATCCAAATTTGAGATTTGCTCCTCCTTTCGACCCTTCTCTTTGCAGAGACAATGACGATGGCGACAAAGGGGATGGTGGCAGCGTCAAGAAAGGGGAAACTAGGAAAAGAGAAAAGTGAGAGGAACAATGAGGGAAAAAAATCGACTGCCAGAAATCGCTACGGCTCAGAAATTGCTACGACTATTTCTGGCTATTATAATACTTTTCGTTTTTGCTTTTTTTCCTCTATTTCTTCTCTCTCATTGTTTACACGGTTACACTATTTTTTTTCTATTGCAAGTTTGTGATTGTTTTGTACATGTGAATTTGATTACATTGATGAGTTGCAAGAGTGAGTTTGTTGTTCTCTATTTTATTTGAAATAAATTAATTTGTTTTGTTGTGGGGGTGTTCATTCTAAAATGCTGGTTGATGATGTTTCTGAATTATTAGATCTAGTTATAAATAGCTAGCTACTGATGCGGGACTGGTTTTGGCAGTTGGTATATGGTATTCTTTTTTGGCATGGTTGAATCACTACTTGTGGTTCCATCAATGTTTCATGCTAATAAAATTCTTCTTTGAGCTTCATTAAAAAAATTTGAAATAAATTGATATCTGAAAGTTGAAATGAAATTGGAGAAAGTAACAAGGAAAGAGTGGTGTTGGTGATTAGGATATGAAAGTTGGTACTTGGAATAAAATTCAAGAAAGAACAAAACTTACATACAATATGACACGTGCTGTTTTTACTATTGTCCTATTATATTAGGACACTTTTATTATTTTTCACATGTCATCTAACTATCAATTCCTTTCATCTTCTCTCTCCCGTTTATGCGAATACCACCGTTCCCTTATTCCTATTTTCAATTTTTGGATCTATTCTAAAATAAAACTTTGGTCATATTTCTCCGAATTTCATTTTCGAAATGCTATTATGCTGCCATTAATTTTGATACAGAGAAAACTTGAAGAATGAACATAAGTTACATAACACAATCAATACTCAAAGATGGTACACCCAGAACAATAACCTCCACCTTCATAACATAAATTTGTCAATTTAGAAACACACCAGCAAACCCACAATCCAGATTTAATATGGTCACAAAACAATTTGAGAACCTTGTCATCGTCCACGTTGCAGAGAACCTCATTGTTGCACTAGCACATGACCTTGTGGACGTTGCAAATTAACGACCTTGATGATGTTACCACGGTTGGCTTCACCAATTTGCCCTTGGTGCGGATCATGACAGCGCCCTAACTGATGTGGCGAAAGGCCTACAATATCAACTGTCACGTATGCATTGGATTGTCATGTGTCATACACGTGTGCACTGTCAATTATCACGTATGCAGATATCACCGAGGTTGTGACAACTACTGTAACATCCCGGGCGCTGACGAGGGCGGGGAGTGATCGCCGGTGCAGTGAGGCACGGACAAGGAGCGGCTCCTGGCAGGCTTCCAGCGGGAGGGGTACATGAATGAATCGAATACACACCCGAACGAGAGGGATCCAGAGACTGTGCAGGTATGGGACTGTACAGTTGAGGATAACTTAAAGGATTTAATAGGTACTACCTATACCAACAAGGTGCATCTACTTTTCGGTAGCCCATAACATAAGAACTCCACAGTTAAGCGTGCTTGACTTGGAGCAATCTTGGGATGGGTGACCTCCTGGGAAGTTTCTCAGGAAGTGTGTGAGTGAGGACAAAGCACACTGAAAAGTCTTGTGTTGGTATGTAGGGACAGTCGTTGATCCTGCAAGTGGCCGGGCGTTACAACTACAACCAAAGGGGATGCGAAAGTTGTGTTTGTTGGTATGGTGCGATGGAGGGGTGATGATGGTGTGGGTCGTGACTCCAAGTGTATAATAACCAAAGCTTAAAAAAAAAAATCTGGGTCGTGGCGCCAATAGTGCCAGAGCGACGTCAGTAGTGCCAGATGTGGCACCATTAGCGCCATAATGTACCAGAAGGTCATTTCTCTCTGGAATTGGCGCGATTAGTGCTAGAGTCTCTGGTTTCCGGTGCGATTAGAGCCAATATCGACGCTAGTAGCATGGGAGACGCGCTAGAGGCCATTTTCTCTCTGGAATCTGGCGCGGTTAGCGCTAGATTGGCCATTTCTCACGAAATTAGGTCCCAAAGCTTCATCTTCTTCCTCCTTCTACGTTTCTGCCATTGATAAGCTTTGAAAGCTTTATACCCACTCATTCCTTGATCAAAACACTTCACTTCCAACATGAAAGTTGAAGGAAACTACTCAATGAGCTAGATTCCAACATCACTTTTATCTGAAAATCATCAAACGGAGAGATCGCGTTATCTAGGGAATTTCCCAAAGTTTGATTTCTGAGGGGGAAGAAGGCGTTTTAAGGACGTGCAAGCTTGGAGAAGTTGTTCTCTAGCTTTCCTTGTCGATTTAGAGGTAAGAAACACAACTTTTATCGATTATTTAAGAATTTGTTCTTGAGGTGAATAGTGACCCATTTGAGTTAAAGCTGAAATTAGGCTTGGGTCATTTGGAAAAGTATGCTTAGGAGGTTGTTGTGATGAAGGATTAGCTTTGAAATATGATTTTTATGGACTTTCGAATTTGACTCTAAAGAATGTATGTGTAGGAAGAATGTTGGTTAGATTGATGATATTATGATATACATGAGCCTAGGTGCTTTTACAATATGTGTTCAGGAGGCTATATAAACGGTGAAAATGTGTTGAAGTAACCGTTTAGCCATATTGATAATCATCGAGATTTGACATAGATAGAGTATTGAACTCTCTAAATTGGTTGATGTAGAGTCTTAGGGAGACTCTAGGGCCTTGGTTAGGTCGAGATAGATCCTGTTGGGGGTCTGTAAGTCCCCAGTGGTGTGACTAGTCGTTATAACTTGAAAATAGTGTAATAAGGGGTTGTAATGAAAAAGAATAGTGTTTCTTTTCATTCTAACGGTTGAAAACCGTTGTTGATTATTTGTGTACCTTTGTATAGGGCATGACACCGAGGGTGTTAGTGGCAGAGACCATAGTTCAGGGATTAAACAGCAGAGCATTGCTTTGTCAGGTAAGTTCTTTGTTTTTGGAAGTGTTTTCCATTACCTGAGTTCCACCATACTCCGAGGGAGTGATGGTTGCATACATGATTCATATGCATTGAATTGGATGTTACAACTTTCCTCATGATAATATGTATGCATGTTTCTGTGCTTTGTGTATGGTTGTCTTTCGGATAGATCTTCTGGTCAGTTAGATAGATATGGACCTCCATAGGAGTCGAGTACAACTCCTAGTCGGTTTGCTCACGTAAAGAGTGTATGATCCCTTAACACCAGAGATAGGTGGTCCCGTCGCGGTTGAAGCCTATTCTCAGAGGTGCCATATACGTGCATCCATGTGTAAAGGAGATGACACGGGTGTGAGTTCCAGCCTCACACTGGGGATTGAGAGTCTCGATACTGATGATGATGCATCTTTGGCGGGCGTAGTACCGTAGTTACACATTAGAGCTAGAGAATGTCTATATGTTGTTGTGAGGACCAGGAGGCCTGATGTTGTGATGGCTTTGATGTTATGTTGTCATGGAAGTGAGCCAGGGGGAGGAGAAGCCTCCAAGAATCCTGAGCTTACTGAGATTGTATCTTACCCTGTTTGTGGGGATTATATTTTGCAGGTGATGCATTTGACAGAGATGATGAGTCCCAGGGCGTAAGGCTCCTGTAGGGACAGACACTGGATAGCTGCTTGGGCAGTATTTTGAGAACATTGACCAACTGTTTTATGTTTTTGATATTATTTTGTACCCTCTTGTGAGGATGTGATCTGTGAGATCATGACACTGGATGCCTATTCTTTTGTATAGTCACAATGATTGATTTTTTTGTTGTTGTATATATATATATATATATATATATATATATATATATATCTTGAGAGATATTGATACATGTTAAAAGAGAACAGTGTATCTGATATCTTCATGATATTATTGATGACGTTTGATGATGTCATTTTATTTTTGCTTCAAAATTAATTAATTTAATTAATTGTTGCAGTTAACAACTATAATTAAATGTTAATGAATTGGATGTATATGGAAGATTACAAAGTGAAGCAAAGGCAAACAGATCGAGACTTAGTAGAGCTCGCTAGAAATCCAGTTTCAGCATCCCAAAGGCATAAGCGAAGGGAAAGGAAAAAGCTTGAAGGTGTTTACTATTTGGTTGGTGAGGTGAAAAAATTTAGTACATGTGTTATTATATGATTGGGCAACAGTCAAAAAAGTACTTATAGTACTGTAGGTAAATTTTATCCTCCAAGAAATCCATTTTGATCATATGGTGGTCGGTTGCACGGTGGTTTGGTGACTGAAATTTTATTTTTTCTTCTTTTTCGTTATAATTCTTTTACGACTTTTAACTCTCATAAATTACGTTTTGATTTTTTAATTTATTTTACAGATTATTTTTAGGTCCAAAAATTACATTTTAAATTAAAAATGTGACGTAAGTTTGTATTCATCCAAATTTAACTTTAAAATCAAAAAATAAAACAATATAATTTTACAAAAATAAAAAGAAATATTTTTTTACAGAAAATAAAAACCAACTTTAAATATATATATATATATATATATTTTAAAATATTTTATCCGTTTTAACCAAAGAGTGAGAGAGAGAGCGTGAGAATCCGAAGTCAAGTTTCCAAGACAAAAAAGCAGATTCCTCTCCTCCGCTCCTTTTCCCTCTCTAGATACAGGCATTTACCCACGTAAACAAAAGTTACAAAACCAAACACCAAAAAGTAAAAGAGAGACCAACAAAAACACAAACTCACACTTCTCCTTCCCATTCCCACCAGAATCCTCCTCCATTTACATTACTCCGAGGCTCAGCACATGCTCCCTCTTTCCTCGTCCAAATACTCATTTATTTATTCCCACAATCCACGCACCCTAAATTCCTTTCCCTTCGAAGATTCTCTGACATCACCGTAACCAAAGAGGAAGTAGCTGATCCAATTCGGAACAAATATCCACACCTCATTTCGCAAACACGATCCAGAAAGGAAAAAAAAATGCTTACGTGCATAGCACGTCCGAAGAAACCCGGTGGCGACTCGTCAAGCGACGATCCGAGTTCGCGGAGCCAGCAGGGAGTGAAGTCGCTGACGTGTCAGCTGAAGGAGATGGCGCTGAAGGCATCGGGGGCGTACAAGCAGTGCGGTCCGTGCGCGACGGCGCCGAGTCGGCAGAGTCGCAGCGGAACCGAGTTGGACTCGGAGTTGTCGTCGTCCCGGCGGCGGTGGGGAAGGAGCTGGAGGCGCGGCTGAAGGGGATATCGAGCGGGGAAGGGACGCCGAGCTCGAGCGGGAGGAGGGTGGTGGTGCTGCTCGAGGACGAGGAGGAGCCGAAGGATTGGGTGGCGCAGGTGGAACCCGGCGTTATGATCACCTTCGTGTCGCTTCCGCGTGGCGGGAACCATCTCAAACGGATACGATTCAGGTACGTGATTGTCGAGAAATGTTAATTTGATACTCTAAAGTTTTTGTTACTGAGAATTTCATGATTTTTTTTTTTACCACTAAATCAATGTTATGATAAGATAGTTGT
Organism: Glycine tomentella; assembly: GCA_007407185.1. Taxonomy (NCBI): domain Eukaryota; kingdom Viridiplantae; phylum Streptophyta; class Magnoliopsida; order Fabales; family Fabaceae; genus Glycine; species Glycine tomentella. The sequence goes on along the minus strand of PYAF01000093.1, from coordinate 756,582 downwards.
GTCGTATTGTTAGGTTTGGGTGCGTTTAGAGTTAGGACGGTGACGCTTTAGTAGTGTTTGTTGGTCCATGGTCTTTGATTCTGGCTAGTGCCCGCCCTAGTGATTGTGATTTTCTGTTTTTGTCGCTACAATAATGATGTTGAATTTCTAATTTTGTTAATAATTCATGTTTTCAATCATTTTTAGTATAGTCTTCTAGGGAGACTCAAATCTATGACTTTGTTTTATAAAATATCTTTTGAACTAACGATTTGTTAGTTCAGTGATTATGATTGTGACACTAAGAAAGACTCGAATCCAAAATTTTATCTAATAAGATACCACTCAATTAATAACTTGTTCGTTATAGTGATTGTGATTGTAACAGTGGCTGGTTATCTTTTGTTACCCTCCACTGTCTATTTCGAATGCCCTTACTAATCAGTATCTCATGCCTACCAATCTTATCATAAGTCGGTTGTCAATGCTTGAATTGAATTAATAATAAATATTATTTTTTTAAAAAAATTCATAAGTTGTAAATATCAGATTTTAAAAAATTATAAAAAATTCATATTATATTTAAATTTTTTTAAAACATTTACATAACACCCGTGTTGTGTACTTAGAGCATTTCTAATAATGCAACTTTGGCGGAGGAATTGCTTTACTCTTTTCTTTTTAGTCCTACGATATTCAGCCTGATTAGGGACGGTGATATATAGTTAGTTTGAGATGATTGTTGAATTGAGAATATTACAAATTAACTCTAGTGTAATCTAATTTAACTTGGCAAAATTTTTTTAGTGAATAAAATAGATGACCTAGTCGATTCAACGAGTACAAATGAACCAATGACCATTAATTAAGTTTATTAGAGAATTTCTAACTAGATTTGTTATAAAGCTTTTAAAAAAATGTTTAATTATTCATTTTTATATTTGTATAATCTTTATGTTTAATTTTTCGTAGTATAAAATTATAAGAACTAAAATAGATTGAGAAATATGTGTAGAAATTAAAACAAATAATGTCTTCTTGTAGTTATAAACATAAAGATTGTATAGATATAGAAACAAATGAATAATTAAAAATCAATTGACTGCTCAATCCGATTTTGATAATAATGCTGCATAATTATTTCTTTGTTTAAACTACTGCTACTACTACTTTGTTTATGTACTATAGTTGTTATACTATGGGTTCATATATACTGTACAGTAACAACAATGAAACTAATAGGGATATGTTGGCACTTATGATGATTGGTTTTATTTTACCTTTTAAATAATTGTTCATTGGTATTAGAAAAAAGTATCTAAACTCGCTTCAATTTTAAACTGTAATTAACGTTGTAAAAAGGTGTATCTATTATTAAATTAAGGGTTCATTTATTCACTTTAGAAGTAAGTTTATTATAAGAGATTTGTTTCTTTTATTTTGAACATGATTCTGGTGGTTGGTGAAACATATTGTCGTTTGACATATACTACTATTTAGTATTCATTTAGAGATAAATAATAGAACTTACCCTACAATAAGAGAAAATTAACAAGAAAATACTAAAACTTTTTTAAAAGAATTGAAAAATGTGTTGGACAGTCAATATATATTACTCGTGCTGAAAGGACCAATTTTATGTGCTGATCTCCTAGCAAAGCTTGGTGTACTGTGCAACGTCATGATCTGCTTCTTCTAGCTGATGAAGCGGGTGTGATGTATCCACGGGGCCTCTAACTTGTCCTATAGTTATTCACTTTCTTCTTTTACCAAAAAAAAAGTTTAATGAAAGAAATATTCGTTAGTATATTTTAAACAAATTTCTTCTAGATTAGGGTCATCTGGTCGTGATTCAGTGATCTGAAAGTTAAGAAATAGTATTTATATGATAATCAATTTATTATAAATTGGGCAATGAATTAATAATGAAATATTTACGAATAGAGTGTTATACTATATGGAGTATAAAGGCAATTTTAAGTCGCGTGATGCATGATTTTCCATGAGGTGAGAATGATCCTCCAACAAACATTTGAGAATATTTATTTCCGGAAATAAATCTGAATTTTATAACTTTAGGCTAACAAATACACCCTTGTAAAAAAAAACCCTTTGTCTATTTTGTTTTGGTTAGAAATAGAACTTGCATTGGAACAGGTAACAAGCTTGACCCTTTTATTTCTGATCGTTATTATCTATTATGCTCACTCATGTTATTCCCTGCCATATGTGATTAGTGTGTAGCATCTAAAAACTCCAATTTTTCAACGTTATAAGTGATTAATATGAATGAATCGTCTTCTGTATATATGAAAGGATTTAGGTGGGTCCACTTTCCCCTGTTATTTCACGCCTTTGCCAAAAGCAATCCTAATAGTGGATCCAAAAGTAAAACTTATTGTGGCTTGAGAGTGGATGTGGGTCAGTGTTAATTGTCTTGGGAACCTTTAAAACTGGGTCTTGTCGTTTGGTCGGAGGAAGCTCTTATGCATTATTTTTAGGAAATCAACAAGGACAAAATGGGACAATATTTTTTAAAATTTTAGAGTATTTTTAAGACATGAATATACAAAAAAAGAATTAAAATGAGAGATGGAAATGTTATATATATAGTTTCATATATATGATCTCAATTGTTTTTATGTTCAAATAATAGATATGTTTTTTAACAAACAATAATACTAGTATTCTTCAAGCTTTATTTTTCGTAACTTTGTCTTCCTCCTATAACAGTTTTTGTCTTTTAATCTGCAATTTGCTGGGAATGCTCCCACATCTTCTTTCACACCATAACTATATACAAGACAAAATGTGAACATCTGCTAGGTGGGGACCTAAAAAGTTGTAGATACTAAATAGCTAGCATGGCTTATAGTCTTGTCCTCTTTTTGCCCAATTTTGCTTTTTTGTCTTTTATCTCATCGTGAGATAAAAGCATCAAATATCAATGGTATCAGTTTTATATAATACGTCCTACTTGGCGACTTGTGGTGCAATCTTAACCAATTTGGCCATAGGGTTGCTGGTGGTGGGTCAATGAATTAAATGATTTTCTCTTTAACTCTTTTCCCCAATAAATTTTAGTTCAGAAATTTAAGAACATAGATAGGTCTTAAGTTAATATTAAATCCTACTGAAACATTTAAATCATTTCTTTGATTTAGTGCGATTAGTGAGGTAGTTGAGACTAAAGTTTGGACCCAACTGGTTTCGATTGCTTAGACAACTCCACTGTAAGGTCAATGTTGGCCTTAGAACAACTTTATTTTCCTCACGGAATGATCGAATTTGCTTTTAATTATTCATCAGAGATTTCTCAGTCAAAAAGCATCTACTCGAGTGACCTAACATAATTGAGAACAGTGTCATGCACCACTGACAATTAAAAATTCATCTAAGAAAAATTTGGTCAACAAAATATAACATAATCATCATAGCAGCAAATTGCGACTAGTTGGATGTTTCTAGCTTAGTCTCTCGAACCATTCCATACATTGATTGATACACATAGGAAAAAACCTAGTTATATTAGTAAGATTCAAGAAGGAAAAAATGAGAATAGAGCTGACAAAAAAAGACAAAAAAAATGAAAAAGTAGAACGGTTCAGCTGTCAATATTTTTTTCTTTTTCATTATTTTTAGACTAAGATTGCATTGTTCATTTCCAAAATTCTGATGTACGTGTCAATGTCATTATAGTTCATATGATATGATATGATGACTTAACAACGGAATTATGTTTTATTTTTTTTATGTATAGTCGCGAGATATTTAACAAATGGCAAGCTCAAAGATGGTGGGCAGAGAACTATGACAAGGTGATGGAACTTTACAATGTTCAAAGGCTTGATCGCCAAGCTTTCCCTCTTCCAACTCCACCAAGGTCTGAAGACGAGGTAACTTCTGAATTTACGTGGCTTCTAGACATTGTTGTGTAAAATTTTGTAATCGTCTGCATCATGTTACTTGACCCAAATGTTTATTTTAGGCAATATTCTTTTATAATGTCTATACTTAAAGAGTTATTATAACAATTTTAATTTATGACATGTATTTGCATGTGTAGTAACTTCAATCACTTGGGTTAGAACTCAGAGAATCATTACTGCTCATGTCTGTAGACTGCACTGTAGGTATATAGTTATTCATTATGCGCTATTAGAACTGTTTGGTAATTTGATTTGGAATGTAGATGCAGACATGTGGTGGCAGTGGAGCAAATAGCAATGCTGACTTTTGGTCAAGCCCTATTAATAGTTTCTCCACTCGAAAAGATTATAATTCAACAATGAAAATATAGTTTTAAATATTCAAAATCATTTTTGTTTATAAAATTAAGTATATCTATTATATAAAAGGAGTACTATTAATTTTGTCCTCAACACTTTTTTACGATGAGAGAGATAAGAAGAGAAGAAAGAAAAATGTAAAGATAAGTGAATGAGAGAGAAATAAAAAAAAATTGAGTTGTAAAATGGTTATGTATAATTTGAAGCTAGAACAAAGTTATTGAAAACAATAGTAGTCACTTTGTAGAAAAATGTTTTATGGACACCCTATACTCTAGCCTCTAGGATATTTGTAGAGATAGAGATTCATAAAAATGCAGATGTGATAAGGAAAAAGATTAATAGAGAAAAATGAGAAATGCAATGGAGTGTTCTTAACCTCTGTGACCGTCTAAAAGTCAAAATTCTATCTTGTATCGTATGTCATACTTTTTTTTGGGTGAACTATTGTATTGTATGTCACACTGCATCTTTGTCCCATTTTTTCATTGTTTACCAAGGTGAAAGTTATGACCACATTTTTTTTTTTCGATTGGAAAATGTTAATTTTGTTAGCACTCCCTTCGCCCTTAACATTCTAACCATTTTATATCTCCGTTATGACCACATTGTGGGTTGAATGCAGAGTTCAAAGCGTGAATCAATAGAAGATTTCCCAGTGACACCTCCACTGAGCAGGGAAAGGCCACCTTGTAATCTATACCGTGCCGGAGGAAGAGGAGGAGGAGGCATGGGAATGGGGTACTCATCCTCAGATTCCTTTGATCATACCTCAATGCAATCATCCCGGCATTACTATGACCCCAATGGTGTGAACTCAACCCCAAAGGCTTCCACCATTAGTGCTGCTGCAAAGACAGATATCTCATCAATAATGGATGCTGATGCTTCCATAAGAAGTAGTTCATCCAGGGAAGCTGATCGCTCTGGGGATCTTTCAATCAGCAATGCCAGTGACGTTGACACTGAATGGGTTGAGCAGGATGAGCCTGGGCTTTACATCACCATCAGAGCTCTCCCGGGTGGCAAAAAGGAGCTCAGACGAGTCAGGTTCAGGTATGCTCGCCACAAATTGTGTCTTTGGATCAACAACTTTGATTTTAGATGATTCAGGTTTACTTAAAGGTTTTACTAATATTGACATTTGACCTAAATGCTCCCCCATTTTTCATAATGAAATTAAAGTTGAAAAATAAGTTATAAAGTGAGCATGGTTCGTGATTCATGCTTCAGATTAAGCTTTCTTGAAGATAATGATAGTTCGTAGTAGTTCATGGATCATGCATTAAGTCTAGGCTATCTAGCTTGATTGTTGGACCAGGTAAATAAAGACTAAATCACAATTTTAATCTTTGAAAGTGTACACACTGTCACAATCGTTCCTAAAAATAAAATTAAAGAAATATAAAATAAGTTCCTAAAATTTCCAATTGCTTCATCTATGTCTCTCTCAATCACTTGTTGTCATTTTTATTCCTAAGCATATGTAAATATTATTACTCAAGTCAAACATTTTATTTTTAGTTTTAAACTAATGTGATTGACAAATTGCACTTTCAAAGACTTATTTGGAATTTCCGTAGTTTCAGGCAGTAATATAACAATTTATACATTTCCAAGACTTATTTGGAATTTCCGTAGTTTCAGGCGGTAATATAACAATTTATACATTTCCAAGTTTCAGGGACTGAAACAGTAGTTTATTGGTAAAAGAATTTGAAATTAAAGTAACTTGATTATACTTGTTCCTAGCAAACATGTGAAATGGTTAAAAGTAGAGTACAATTAATTTACTCTATTCTACAAATTTTGGTCTGTACTCCTACACATTGAACTGACCGTTTCGCAAAGGCCAAATAACTATCTGTATCTTCAATTGCATTGAAATGCAATCTTGCCTTCACAGCATCATTTAGAGCAGCAATACCATGGTCAATAGAACTCAGGATTATCTGGTCTTGGGATTGGCAAATGATTCCGTCTGGCATTAGTCCTGAACTCATTGACCGTACCTTTCTTCACTACATTCCATATGGCAGCAGCCTGTGGAATGTAGTGAAAAAATCATAGTAGAAATCCTTACAATCAGACTAGACTCAGTTCAAAGTCAAAAGTTATATTAAAGTTCAAATAACTAATCTGATGCTTTATATGTTGCTTTCTAAGTTGTTTATTACTATTAGTCATTTTGCTCCTAGATGTAGTCTCAGTTCCATAAGCATGTTATAAATCTACGAACGGGGATTGATGAGCATATTTGAGTTTATTTTTGTGGCTGTATTTTTATTTCTTTTGGTGTTTCCTCATATTTGGTGCAGTCGAGAAAAGTTTGGGGAGATGCATGCTAGACTATGGTGGGAAGAGAACCGTGCCAGAATACATGAACAATACTTGTGAGCTAGATGCCTAGATTTATCAAAGGGGTGGCTGCTGATGTTTCACAAAATGTGGAGGTGGTGTTTCTTATCAATTTGCTTAATCAAAGTTTTTGTTATATAAAAAAGTCTCCTTATAGGCAAGATGTCAGAACGAGTGCTACTATACATCCCTAGACCCTAGCACGCTCGCGTTTCATCTTCATGCAATCAATTCTGGTTATTCTCTTGACTCTAAGGAGTAAATGTAGCTTCTGTTAGTCAGGGTAGCAATTGTTTTGTCGAAGCTTACCAGTAATGGGTGTAAAAATTATATAGCTGTTGAAATTGGATACAGAGAATGAATCTACTCATTTTCTTTTTGTTTCTTAATGTTCTTGTTTATTTAGTAGTTTCTATAACTGCCATGTTTCTTGGCATCCCGGACTGAAAAAGGATCAACTAGGAAGACTAGGCAGAAAAAGATCTTCTTTTGCTACTTTGGCTGCGGCTTATATAGGTGAATCCATGGAAGACCATCATTGACCAATTTTCTACAAAATTGTCTTTTTTGTTTAGCTTGCCGCACATATATTGTAGCTAAGTATAATCTACTTAGTAAACATCTATATCTATCTACCTATATTGAAAAAGTAATAAAAATAAAAAATGTAAAGGTCGTCTTATTCAAAATCCCAACCAATTATGAAATCACCTATCTCCTACTTCACATCTCCGAATACAAAACTAAAATATTGTATTCCAATTGTATTGCAGTTTAAAATGAAATATAGTTCGAGATCATTATATTATTTTTGTACTATATTAATCTTAATCTTAATTGGAACAAATCTTTCAAAATTTGATTTTGAATTATTAATTTTTATTTTCGATTTTTTGTTCTTTTCTTTTTCTTAGATTCGAATCCAAAAACAAAAGAGTTAAGTGAATTAAAAGTCTAAGGGGTTAAAAAAGATTATTTTATTGATATTTTTAGAATATTTCTATTTCGACACAAGTAAGAAGGAATAAGAATGAGACTCTAGGAAAAGACAAATAATCCCCCCTAGAGTACCTTTTCCATATTTAAATTTATTTTGTTTCAAATTATCTATCTATATAGATATCTATTTTATGTTTAGTATCGAATCCAATTTTCTTGTATTATACAATAGAAAAATATTTTTATAATATAACTCTATTATAGAAAATTGAAATCTGAAAAAAAGTGTCATAACCATAATTTTCGAATTTAGGATTCTGGGGAAGAGAATGAAGCCGGCCCTTATGAACAAATTTTGTGAGAGATTAAACTGAATCCCTTGCAAGATATCCATAGTAACCACAAGATGCACATATACGACGAAGGCCTTTGTATTAAAACCCCTTCAGCCTAACCTTCCCCACGAAAGGTTTATCCAAATCTATGTCGACGTAACACACATGCATGAGCAAAGTGCACACGTCAAACATCCAAAAGTATGGTTATCCATCTTGATAAGTCGACCTACTACAGAAGCAAGTCCCAACAAAATGCTTTCATCATAATAAACAAGATTCAAACCTAGGAAGCAAATCCACATAAGCGCTATGTCAATTTTGGCTTTTGGAAAATTAAGTTTTGGAAACCAAATTTGCACTATAAGGTAATGATCAAAGATCATTCATGTGCTACCCTCCATGATTTTTTCTCAATCATCTTATTTAAAAATCTTAATTAAATACCACAAAATTATATATATATATATAATTTGAATAAAATCCTAAGATTTTATTAACAAGATAAAAAATTCTTATAATATTCAACTAAAACTTAAGATTATTTTTTTAATACAATCAAATCTGATGATATTCAATTGAGTTTGTTTAAAACTTTTAAAAAAATCTTTTCATATTCAAAATCACACAGATTTCAATAAATTATATTTTATGATGAATTTTGATGACTTTTATATAATTTTTTAATAAAAAATATAAATATCACACACATCGAATAATATTACCAAAATCCTTGATATTTCATCATATTTTCTTACTTTTTCTCAGTTTTCAGATAAACTCTCTTGTTACTACCCAAATACAAAAATCAACACCTATCCACACGGCCACACCAATCATAATACAAGATACATTATCCATCAACGACCTCTCCTCTGATATAAAAATCAATCACGAAAACTAGCACTAATAAATTGCTTTATTAGCATTCAAACCTGACAATCTCTGTTGATGCTAATTTCTGATGTTATCTAATAAAATATTGTGCAGTTCCCTAAAGCAAGCATATCTCCTTTATGAATGTCCTCATGTCCACCACCTATTTGTTTTTTATTTGTAAAAAAACTACAAAACCCTCGACCAACTCCTTCTTCCCTTATTATACCGCAAAAACCTGTTAGTTAATTCATTAATAAAACTTTATTTTGTTCCTTTTAATAAAAAGTATTATTAGATAACAAAAATTATAAATTTGTATGTATTGTTTGTTAGGGTTCCTACCCTAAGAACAGAGAAGAGAAATGAAGAAAAAGAATACTCAATGATTTCTATTCCATACCCCCAATTGATACAAGAAGATCTACTTTTATACCTACTGAAAGCAACTAGCTTGCTTCCTTACAATCGATCCCCTTAGACAAGGATCCCTCAAGATAGCTATACAGTATAACAGATGTCTAAGTATACAATCAACAGCTAAACCAATATACACATGTGTGGCTATTCTAATTACACGTGTACCACTAATTGAGATCCACTTCTTTATTTATCTTAAGACAGCTCTTGCAAACGTACAGAAGGCTTCCTTGCACGTGTGGACCTTCTCATCGTAACAATCCCCTCCTCTTCACAACTGACCTTGTCCTCAAGGTCCAACAAAGGATAACACTGACGAAGAGAAGTTTCAGTCTCCCAAGATGCATCCTCAGGAACTGAATGAGACCACTGAACCAGA